>BQNB010044267.1:0-30867 GCA_026074375.1 Tanacetum coccineum | reverse complement strand
TAGATCATGAGATGTATACTACTTCTCTAAAAAGGAGTAAGAACTATAAGGCTCAACCTTATCAGTATGCATCTTCTTCCATGCAGATCCTGAAAGCAAAGGCAAAGCCTTTCGCACCATGCACACACTGTAGTTTCAATGATCATAGACCTGATGATTATAGAAACTACCATGAGTGTGAAATTTGTGGAAGCTATGATCACTTTACCTCAGGACACAATCGTGTCATTCATATGTAGACACATCAGGGAGCTCATTTGGTACCTGGACAGTGGATGCTCAAGGAGTATGACTGGTGTCAAGAGTTATCTGCACAAATATGTTGAGCAATCAGGTCTTAAGGTAGTGTTTGTTGATAACTTATCATGTATTACTAAAGGATATGGTTCGATAAACTATGGTGGTATTGTTTTCTCTAAAGCAGCCTTTGTTAATGGTCTAAAATACAATCTAATTAGCATCAGTCAACTCTGTAATGCTATATATATTATTCAATTTGATGATAAGAAATAAATAATCTTTAATGCTAACAACGATATTGTGTTGAGAGCCCCAAGAAGAAATGATGTCTATGTCCTGGACATGTCATCACTGACTCCCAATGGAGCTTGCTTCTTTGTCAAAGCCTCAGAAAGTGTAAACTGTCTATGGCACAAAAGGCTGTCACACTTAAACTTTAAAAACATTAATAAACTTGCTAAGCAAAACAAAGTTCTTGGTCTTCCTTCACTTGTTTATTTAAAGGATAAACCATGATCAACTTGTGAAAAAGGAAAACACAAAAGATCTTCTTTCAAAACTAAACAAAACTTCTCAATCAGGAAATGCTTGCATCTTCTTGATATGGATCTCTTTGGACCTGTCAGTCCAACGTCCATTAATCATGAGAAATACACCCTAGTCATTGTTGATGAATACTTAGGTACATATGGGTTTATTTTCTCAAAACGAAGAGTCAAGCAGCTGAAATGATTATGTCTTTTGTCAGGATGGTTGAAAACCAAAATGATGTTAAAGTCAAATAAATCAAAACTGATAATAAGACTAAGTTTAGAAACACTAAGCTTGAGAGTTTTTGTAATGAGAAAGGAATCTCTCAGAA
Organism: Tanacetum coccineum; assembly: GCA_026074375.1. NCBI lineage: Eukaryota > Viridiplantae > Streptophyta > Magnoliopsida > Asterales > Asteraceae > Tanacetum > Tanacetum coccineum. Next base: position 29,765 of record BQNB010044267.1, on the reverse strand, counting down.
CTTCTCTTCTCCTTATACACCTAAACAAAATGGTGTAGCTGAAAGGAATAATAAAACTCTCATTGAGGCTGCTAGAACAATGCTGAATGGATCAGTACTCTCTAAGAACTTTTGGACTGAAGCAGTCAGAATAGCCTGTTACACTCAGAATAGATCAATCATTGTTAAAATACATGATAGGACTCTTTATGAGACATTTAGAGAAAGGATACCGGACATTAACTATTTTCATGTATTTAGATGTCCTGTGTTTATTCATAATCACAAGGATCATCTTGGGAAATTTGATGCGAAGGCTGATGATGGGTACTTCCTTAGATACTCATTTAACTCTAAAGCCTTCAGGGTGTTCAACACAAGAAGACAACAAATAGAGGACACTTATCATGTTACATTTGATGAGAGTATTGAAGCTATCAGGTTCACAAATACCTTTGTAGAGGAAATAGGAATTGATGATTCATCTAGATATCCCCCTGATGAATTCCTTTAGGGGAATAATCCATCTAGACAATATCAAACAAATTCTGATATTTCATACTACATCATCCCTCATGGTCGTTCACTCACTAAACTTACCCAAGAAAAACATGACCCTGAAGTGATTGCTCCAAATAAGCAAGACAACCCTCATACTGAGAATGTTGAAGGTCCTCCTGACCCACCAAACACTTAAGAGACATAACAAAATGTTCTAAATGAACAAATCAATCATCAATCCACTGAAGAGACTTTAATGACTAATGCTAAAAATTCAGTACCAATCACTGAATCCCTAGCCCCTGAAGTCTTTCAGTTACAAGATAACAATCAAGCATCAACAAGCTCATATCCTGTTGCTCAAGATAGCTGGTCAAAAGATCAACACATTGAATTTATGAATATTATTGGTGAACCTAGAGAAGGCATGCTTACAAGAAGTATGGCTGCCAAGCTTACAGCTGCCTTAGCTAGTGAATATCTATTTGTGGATTTTCTCTTTAAGATAGAACCTAAAAAGGTGTTTGAGGCACTGAAGCATCCAGGATGGATTGATTCAATGCAAAAAGAGCTGAATCAATTCTAAAGAAACAAATTATGGACTCTTGTTCCACTCCCTTATGGAAAGATAACCATAAGCTCCAAATGGGTGTTTAGGAACAAGAAGGATGAATATGGAATTGTCACTAAGAACAGAGAAAGATTGGTTGCACAAGGTTATAGTCAGGAAGAAGGAATTGACTATGATGAAATCTTTGCACCAGTGGCAAGAATGGAAGCCATCAGGATCTTTCTTTCCTTTGCTACATACATAAACTTCATAGTTTTCCAAATGGATGTTAAAAGTACCTTCCTGAATGGAAAACTAAAAGAAGAAGTTTATGTGAAACAGCCTCCTAGCTTTGAGAGTAGTGAGTTCCGTGACTATGTTTGTAAGCTTGACAAAGCCCTTTATGGACTGAAACAAGCACCAAAGGCATGGTATGAAACTCTATCTACTTTCCTTATTCAAAATGAGTTTGTCAGGGGAAGAATAGATAACACATTGTTTATCTATAGATCCAAAGGATAAGTTCTCATTGTCCAAGTGTATGTGGATGACATCATATTTGGTTCAACAAGTTATAAACTTTGTAAACAGCTTGAGAAACTGATGACAAATAAATTTCAAATGAGTATGATGAGAGAACTTAATTACTTTCTTAGACTGTAAATCAAGCAAGAAGATAAAGGAATATCCATTTGTCAAGAACAGTACACAATGAACTTATTAAAGAAATATGAAATTTCTAATACTTTCTCAGTAAAGACACCAATGGTTCCTCCAAACAATCTAGGGTCTAATCTTGCTGGTAAACCAATTAATGAAACCCTATATAGAGGAATGATTGGGTCATTGATGTACTTGACTGCAACAAGGCATGATATCTAATTTTCCACAATCTTATGTGCAATATATCAGTCTAGTCCAAAAGAATCACATCTTATTGATGTGAAAAGAATCTTCATGTACCTAATAGGTACCCTATCCTTTGGTCTATATTATCCAAAATGCTTAGGATTTGATATTAAGGGATACTCAGACTCAGACTATGTTGGTTGCAACATGGATAGAAAAAGCACCTCAGGTGCCTGTCAAATCCTTGAAGGGAAGTTGGTTTGTTGGAGTGCTAAGAAACAACAGTCAATGGCTATGTCTTCCGCTGAGGCTGAATATGTTGCTACTGCTGGATGTTGTGCAAATATCTTATGAATGAAAAGTCAACTCAGTGACTATGGCATTCATTATAAGATGGTGTCAATCTTCTATGACAACACCAGTGCTATTGCCATATCCAACAATCCAGTCCTCCACTTAAGAACCAAGCATGTTGATATAAGGTATCCCTTCATTAGGGATCACATCCTTAAAGGAGACATTGAATTACACTTTATCCCTACTGAATATCAGCTAGCTGATATATTTACTAAGCCCTTAGATGAACCTGCTTTTACAAAACTAAAAGCAGAGTTAGGCATGCTGAATATTGATTGATCAGTCTCCCTGGTCAAACATGTTCAGTGTAGTGTATTTTTTTCTCTCCCTGATACATTCTCACTAAAACACATATGAACCCCGTGACACTGAGCGGCACATTAAATAGCGACATTAAAAAAAGTACTAGGCTCAAAATCTTTAGTTTCTAAATGTCCTAGGTGAGACAGAACACATGCGATAAGAACAAATTATTCCTTTATGTAACTGTCTTTCCACCAGTCATGGGCCCCTACTTCTTCCACATAACATTAAATATCCCACCATGCATTTAATGCGCACTTCCACAAACATAATCCCTTCCTAATGTGTCTTTTCAATATCTACCTAACCGTTATCCATACGTCATGCCTACAAAAAGTGTATAACACAAAACGACTATATAGTAGCCAAAATGAAAGGGATTGTGCAAGTGGTGGTGGCGGCATTAAATGGGGTTACCAAACCGTTTTTGACTTTTTCTAAATTAAAATTTTTTTAAAAATCAAAACATTTCCCATATTCACCTATAAATACCCTTAACAAAAAAGTAACACACACAAAAATTTTAAAATCAATTAAACTCTGCAAAAATTTGCTCTATGTTGATCCCACTTCAATAGATCGAATTTCCTTATGCTTGTTTAAGGTTTAGTTATATTAGATAAATCTAACATAACTATAGTAAAAGCTTTGTTTGAATTTATTAAAGATTATGCGAAATCTAATCTTTAATATTAAGAAGAATTTATTAAAGCTTTGTTTGAATTTATTCAATGAACATACAATTCAACAAATAAGCTCCAATATTATTAATGATAACAATACAATACTCTCAAAGTATTAGGGTTACAAAGACCTAGAAGCTAAATTATAAACACAAAGATTGATTTTTTTTGGTTTGGTACTGGTTAATATAAATCTATATGCCCTAGGACCTCCTTTTATACACCAAGGAGTCCTACTCGGCTTACAATACTTTCCTAAGTATATAAAATCTTTTCTATAAACAACTAATACATATCACATAAGCAGTACTAACTAGCAGCATTAAAGTGATATTTACTGGCAGCACTAACTCCAAGCATATTTTTACTAACAGCATTAACTTCAGCTGAGCAGTCTTAACTTTGTACTAGCAGTAGTAACTACTTAGCATATTTTCTTTGAAGTTCATGAGCAGCACTAAATCCATTTGAGCAGCATTAACAAAAACATAAGCAACAGTAATCCAAACATCATCAAGAAGACTTTTAATCCCAACAATACTCCCCTCAACTTGATATTCTTCTTCAAAATCATCAAGTTTCTTCATTTAAAGCTTCATCAACATCAGAGGATGCCTTCCAAACCACTTCTATACTTCTTAAGATGATTATTATGATGAGTATAAGAAGCGAGACAAAGTCCATTTCACTTTCATAATCAATATTAAGCTTCTTTTCTAACATCATTAAAAGTGTAAGTGGTGCAAGGGGATATTTCTTCTCCGCCAACATGTAAATCTGCATATGTTGCGTCCTTAAGGAATGTACTCTACAGGAGTCATACAGCTTCTAATCCAACACTTTGTATGCTTCCTTAGATTCCTCCATACTGCATCTGCTAACATTGTGGGTTCAAAACATTGTTTTCAAATCACCCCATAACAACAAATCTAAGTCTTCCACTGGGTTTGTTGACTCAAATTTAGCTTTTACCAACTTGTACAAATCTTCTAAATCTTCCCTGTCAAAATTTTTAAGTATTTGACTAAAGAACATGTACATTTGAGACTTTCCATCAGCTCTCATTATTTGATAATAGCTTTTTCTTCCTTCTTTGTAAATCTTCCAGCCAACAATACTTGAGACTGTAACGAGCTAAAAGTATAGCAACAATTGCGACTTGTCTTCTTTCATCTAGAATAATTTTAATTGAACATACTTTTAAAAGCTCTGCTATTTTCTTTGTCATCTTCCAATCTTCCACTTTTTGCTTCTTAGTATTCTCTTGTATCAGCTCTGTTCCTGCTCTCTTTTCTTTGCCTTCCACCAGCTCTGTTCTAAAGTCTTCAAATGTATTTACCCTTTTGAAAGATCTGTCAAACATCTCTTGGATAGAATCAAAATCTTTCAAACAAATCAAATCATTGAGCTGAAATCCTTTTTCCTTGTTCTTTAAGGTAAGTAACAATCATTACTTTTCTGTTGAGCTTTTGTTGTAGGTTTGTTTCTTTTCTCTTCTACTCTTTTAGCTGCAAAATGCTTTCTTCTCTCTAAGAGTTGTTGAAATAATGTAGCCTTTTCAGCATCAGACAACTCTTCTTGTTCTTGTGCTTGAAATCTTTCAGCCAATTGATGATCATCATTAATCTTTGCTTGAATATCATCCCATTATTTAATCAAAGCAATATTGGCTTCTTTTTCTTTTTCAGCTTTCTTTCTTGCAAGTCTTTCATCTTCATCAAATTCAGCTTGTAACTTTAAAGTAGTTTATTTATCAAAACTAATTTGATCTTTCTTCTTCATAGGCTTCACAAGTTCTTCTATCATTATTCCTTTACCCTTGTTCTGTGATTGTTGTGAAGAAATTGTTGTTGTTATTGTAGATTTACCTGGATTTTGAAAAACAATCCCTTTCACCTTGGGTTTTTAAGTTTTTAATGCTTCAAGTGCTTGAGCCAAAGTAATTTCTTCAGTGATTTTATTGTAACAGTTGTTGCAGCAGTACTAACTTGAGCAGCATCAACTACTTCTTTAACAACATTTTCATTTTGCCCTGCAACAAACACCTCCTCACCATTTAAAGCATCCACATCAAACATCTCTTTGTCATCCCACCCCCCCCCCCCTCCCCCCATCATCTTGAACACTAACAGGGTATTTATTCCAATACTGCTATTAATAAACATTAATCCTCCCCTATTTGGATGCATCCTCACCCAAGCTTTTTTCATCTCCAGAGGATTTTACCCTAGCTGTCAAACCAACTTTGTTGAATGCACGAAGTGTATATTGTAGGATTAACGGTTAAAGCATATCTTATAGAACTTGCATTGAGAAAATCAACAATTTGTTAAAACCCTTCACTTTCAACGGGTTTATCCAAAAACGCTGTGAAAACTAAAAGATCGTTGTAAGCTCAGATTGGTTAGATCTTAATATCTAGGATTAACAAAAATAACAAAGAATATAGATACAATGCAGCAAAATATAATGAACAAAATTCAATGTTCTTTAAACAGATTGGTTAGATCTTAATATCTAGGATTAACAAAAATAACAAAGAATATAGATAAAATGCAGCGGAATATAATGAACACGATTCAATGTTATTTAAACAAGGTTTTATTATCATACGTTTCCATCAAGCCCCAATTCTAGATGATCAATTCTAGAACGATTACAATCTAACAGGGATCAAAGATCCTTGGGGCTACACACAACTTCTAGGCGTCTACTTAGAGAACTCACGCCTAGAAGTCACACACACCTTTATAAGACGTCTACATATTTTCTGTGCACCCACACACACATGTTTTTCTAGATACCTAAACTATGTGTCTATGATCTATTTATATAGAGAGATCATGACTTACAAAGGAAGTTAACATAAATATATAAACATGTAAATCTTTTAAACATTAAGAAATATCTTCTGTTATCTTTATCTTCTTAAGGAGATCTTCATCTTTTGATATCTTTGACCAAATCTTCCATAATTCTCCACCAGCTTGAAGAATTCCAATCTGCTAGATTTAGTCCTTATGTTTCATTCTTTTATTTATTTTGTCTCATCAAATCTAGAATCCCAACAATCTTCCCCTATTTGATGATGACAAAACAAACAAAGTCGTGTACGAACTTCATCATAAAGCCAAAGCTTCTCCTGAAGTTGAGATGTGATCATCTCCCTGAATGAAACAAAAACTTCCCCTTTCCTTTGTAACCTGTCATGTCACCACACATAATAAGCTGCAAATCATATCTCTGTAATCTTCTTCCCCTTTTTGTCATAATCGAATAGGAGTCTTCTGAAGATATGCAACTTGGATCATAATAGCTACAAATCATATACCACAACTACTAATCCAGCCTTCCAATACTTAAATTGCCCACCATTACGCATAATAAGAAAAATGAATCTGAGCAGTAGAAATTTAAACTAGCAGTAGTAATAAAGATCAGCAGTAGTAACGAAACACTTCTCCTCAAGTGGTGCATGAATATATCCTGATGGTTAAACATTTTTGACAATAAGCTTCCCCTGAAACCCATATGTTAACCATCTCTTGAATCTTCAAATTCTGTAGGCTCTATGTAATGATTACTGATGAAGAAAACTGAGTATAACGAACTTGATGAAGAAGTAGAATATCCCAAACTTGTGTCTTATGTCTTGTACTATCCACGTGACGTCAAACTTATAAATAAATCTATGAAATATAAGTAGATCGTAACCTCTTGACAAAAATCCTCATCTTCTATGAGACACATACTAAGTGATAGCAAATGTGAGCATTGAGCACCATAAGAAAAATCACACACCTTTGCTAGATTCTGACAAGTCTTTGTCACACCGTTGTAAAGCACGAACAAGTTATCTTAAAAGTGTAACACCCACTTTAAGATATGATAAGAACACAAACCTGTGAAACTCCACTTCAACTTCAAATAGGTGATAATTAACCTTCTTCGTAACCAGTTAATCCAATAAATACAAGCCTTTTAAACTTTTAAGAACATTTAAACCAAACCAGACAGAAACACCAAAAACAAACAACCTTAAAAAAAATTGTTAGTTCTGTCCGAGCCTTTTGTGTGTGTGTTGTCCGATATCGGGTGTAACTAGCAGTACTAATTCTCTTCATTGTACGATATCAGATGAAACTAGCAGCATTAAGTTTTTAGTATTGTTCCCTTTAAACACAAATCCAATAGTACTATCAAGAACCTTATCAGAAACCCTAAAAACATGTAATACATGCTGCTTGTTTCTTAAATCATGTTCATATTGATGCTTCTTCTCCATAAAACACGAACACAAAAACCTTTCATTGATGGTAGCATAAACAATTCAAGCAGCACTAACTTGCTCTTATAAGGCTAGCAGTATTAAAATCAAACGAGCAGTACTAAAACCCAACTGGCAGTATTAATCATACATAAGCAATATAAACTTTAAAAATCATGTTACCTCAATCACGAAGCAGCATTAACCAACTTGGGCTTACTATTGTTGGTTAAAACCATACACTAACAGTATTAACATGGCAATACTATAGCAGTATCAATACCATATACCATCCATGTTCAATCAGGAGCATAAACAAAACTTGGCAGTACTAACCCACAAATATTAAGAAGTTTTATACAATCCCTAAAACTTAAGGATTGTGATAACTTCCAGTAATACTCACACGTCATTAGTTACCATATCATTTCTAAACAATCACCAGCTGACTATCTTGGATTCAATCATCAGTTCCATGAAGAAAACCAATCTGCTTCCCATAAACACCACAAATCACAATTTAAACCCGTGTAATAACAAAATGTAAACATGTTTCTTCTTTTCTTCGAACACCAGCAGACTTTCAATCATGAAAACCTTTGGCAGTATTAATTAAGAACGAGCACATCAAACAGCAGTATGAATCATTCTTCATAGCAATCACAAGCCATAAAGCACGAACACCAAATAATCATAGTCATCTTTTTTTAAGTATAAAGACGATACTATTTAGCTTTTAGTGATAATTTTTTTGTCACTAAACTTGTATCGTTCATGACCAGTTGTTGTTTATCCCAAGCAAAGTACAACAACCTGCTACTTTTTTAGTGACGTGTTTCCCTTCAAACAAGTAACGTGATCTGCTGACAACTTCATTGATTTAGGGTTTTTATGACAAACCCTAATTTAATTCTTTACACCTGCAACCAAACAGTTTGGCATCAATCATGTGCACTTGCTGCCCTTTGCATCTCTACTAGGGTTCATCATTGATCAAGAGATCAACTCACGAAAGCTAGTAGAGACACCTTATAATTCTTAAATGCCTGACTTCATCTTGCCATTCGAATTAGTGTTTGGGAGAAACCCTATTCGACCATATGTAAAATCCATCTGCTTTGTCAGTATCAAAAACAACTTGTGGGCACAAATCAATCAACAACACCATGAATTATAAGCATCATTACGAATCACCAGGCTGTCATCTACAACTTTTCTGTTTTTATAGAATTAGGGTTTGCAAAAACCCTAATCACCCCGAATCTGCTCAAAATGCCAAAACAGAAATTTGTACCTTCTTTTCTTCAAGAACACGATGCCAAAAACCTTGTAGATCCTAGATATCACGAGCCATAAGGCTCTGATACCAATTGTGGAGATCATTTAAGCCCATCTTGGATATGTTTTACAGATAATATAAATATGCAGGGAAATAATAAAGAACAGTATATTATCAAACAAGGTTTTATCATTAAATGTTTCCACCAAGCCCCAATTCTATATGATCAGTATAGAATAATTACCACCTGTAACAGGAATCAAAGATCCTTGAGGCTACATACACCAACTTAGACGTCTACATTGATCCAGTGTACACACACACATGTTTTTCGGGATACCTAAACTATGTGTCTATGATCTCTTTATATAGAGAGATCATGACTTACAAAGGAAGTTAACATAAAGATATAAACAAGTAATCTTTAAACATTAAAAATATCTTCTATTATCTTATTCTTCTTAAGGAGATCATCATCTTTGGATATCTTAGGCCAAATCTTCATAATGTCTCCACCAGCTTGAAGAATTCCAAACTGCAAGATATGTCCTTATGTTTCATATCTTTTTATTTATTTTGTCTTCATCAATCAAGAATCCCAACATAATGGAATTCATTAGGTGTTGCCTTAGATCGGTCTTTATTTATGTACCACCTGTCCTGCTCTGCAGTCTAAGCTAGAAGCAAAGTAGTGGCAAGCCTCAACCAAAAACTATCACCCAACTCCTTATGGACATCCTCATCTGCAACGTTTTCACTAGGATCACTAGGCTGAGGTACTTGAGTGTCCTTTATTTTAGGCTTCCTAGGTTTTGTTCCTTTTAGGTTGAAATTGAATGATTGTATAATGGTGGTGTAGGGATGGGACAGTTGGATTTGCTAAAACCTCACACCATTCTGATTATTTTGTACCACACCATTGTTTTGAAATAAAGGTGTTACTCTACCATAAACAACCTTTGCCTACCATCTCATATTCTAAATATCTTTTAGTCTGAGAGTGGTGCAATATTAAATACCTCTATGATTTGCAGTCCCATCAAGTTGTTGATCCAAAAACACTTGTACAAACCATGGATACATCAAAAATTTGCCAGACAAATTATCCAAGTTTCTAATCATACTTTCAGAATTGTATTTTGAAAGTTAAACTTCTGATTTGTAGCCAAATAGATTATTGCAGATGTCATAGTACTACTAAACTCATTCCATGTAGTAGTCTTTGAACTTAGACATTGTAGAATAGTATGAATCAAAAATTTCCATTGTAGGGAAAAGAATGGCTTGTAGAAAGTTAGCTTTTGTGAAATTTTCTCATACCTTATCAGTGTAAGTTGTTCAAAGATGGTAGAATTTGGTAGACAATCAACACCTTCTGCATCTTCTAGTTGAAGATCTCTTCTAACAATTGATTCAGTGATGATTATCTTCTTCCCATCTACCAGAGCATTTAACTATACTTCCCCATTGATAGTTTTGGCCTTGCAGTAGACCACAATTATTCGATACAAGAAATATATATTGTGGGATTAACGGTTAGTGCATACTTTATAGGGTGTGCATTAAAAAATTCCACAATTTATTCAAACCCATCACTTTCTGTGGGTTTCGACAAAATGTGACCATATTATGAGTATCATCAAACTTTAGGGTCGTCATTTGTGTTGGGTTTTGATAATGGATGATAAAATTGAGTTAGGGTTTGTAGTTAGAGAGTATTTGAAAGAGTGAAATTAATTAAAGGATCGATTAAAACCCTTAATCGAAGTATTTATAAAAATACCCTCAACAGCATTAACTTTCACCCAGCAGTAGTAAGTTATGCCTAGCAGCATTAACTTTGAGTCACCATCATTAACTCTAATTCTATTATAAACAACTTTTCCATCATCATTTTAACACTTTTCTTTGTTTTTCCTGCAAAATGTTAGTCCAAAAACCAAGAAAACACAAGCCATAGCAATTTTTACAATTATCACAGTATTAATTATACCTAACAGTATTAAGTATAACCAACAGTAGAAACTCAGCAGTATTAAGTATAACCAGCAGTACTAATTATACTTAACAACAGAAACTTTTAATGACATGAATAACAGTACTAATTCATACAAAACTCTACAAAAACATAAAGAGATAAGAGACTTTAAAGATTTAGCATTTCAATACTAACAATCAAATATTCAAATCTACTTACATCAAAAGCTTTTGTAAGTAAATCTGCAACATTCTTGTCAGTATGGATTTTGACCATTTGAATCAATTTCTTTTCATTGCAATCTCTAATAAAATGATGTCTGATCTCTATATGCTTTGTTTTTGAATAAAAAAATAGGATTTTTAATTATACAAATAGTATTGTTATTGTCAATAAAGATCTTGGTATGCATAAAATTGTACCCATAATCAAGTAGTTGATTCTGAATCCAAAGCACTTGTCCACAACAACTTGAAGCAGCCACATATTCAGCTTCTGTTGTGGAATTTGCAACCACTGTCTGTTTCTTGCACTGCCATGATATTAATCTACTTCCTAGGAATTGACAACCTCCTATTGTAGACGTCCTATCCAATCTTGCTCCAGCATAATCACTATCAGTGTATGCTACCAAATCAAAAGGAGAATCTTTTGGATACCAAAGGCCTAATTTTGGTTGGCCTTTTAAGTACCTAAAAATCCTTTTCACTGCATGAAGATGTAAAACTTTTGGATTAACTTGGTATCTAGCACAAGCACATACTGCAAACATGATGTCAGGTCTTGAAGATGTAAGATATATCAATGAACCAATCATTGACATATACATATGAACATCCACGCACTTCTTTACCATCTTCATCCTTGAGTAAAGGCTTTTGAGTTTCTATTGGTGCGCTTGCAGTCTTGACTTCTGTAAACCTAAATTTCTTTAGAATTTCACCAACATATTTATCTTGACTAATAAATATGTCATCCTTCTTCTGCTCATGAATTACTTTTTTGGGTTCTTCTTGTGATAAAAAGCAAGCAAACAAGTAGTTTTTGTTGGGAATAAAGGCCTCTTAAGTTTTTACTACTGGTTGAAGAAACTACTACTGGTGAAGATTAGAGTAAATAGTCTAAGTTATTAATATTGTTAGTGTTATAGTTAGTACTGCAAGTACAAAGTGTTAGTACTGTCAGTTTATTAATACTGTTAGTTATAATAGTTAGTACTGTTAGTTATATAGTTAGTACTGCTAAAGTGATATGCATGAGATATATTAGGAATAAATATGCATTGATCACTTGACGCATTTGTAAGCCCATTAGGGTTTTCCTTGGTGTATAAAAGGAACCCTAAGGCATAGATCTAGAGATTAGTTTTTATATAAGTTTTATATAGTTTTCATAGCAGTCATAGTTCATAGCTTCAAGGTTATTTTATAACCCTATCACTATTCAGAGTGATCATTTTATATTGAGGCTAAAAGTTTAGTAAAACTTTGTGAACTGTTTCATTGTTCTTCTTAGTATTACAAACTAGATTCCGCATAGTTTGTGATATTCTCAATCTTAGTTTCTACTATAGTTGTCTTGGATCTATCCAATACAACTAAGCTTTAACAAGCTAAGTAAGATCTGTTCAAAAGGGGATCAACATTTTTAAAGATCTTTATGGTTGGTTCTTTGTTTAAGAGTAGTACCAACAAACCCATATTCCTCCAAATTCTTTGTCATTCTTCTTGTTTGAGGTGCTGAATTCAAGTCTCCAATAATTTGTTCAACTGGATGATCTTTGTGTATTCTTGTAGTTGGAATAGGACTGACAGGCATAAATGCATCCAAATTGTTCATGTCAGCCTCTGCACCTATCTTCATCATCATCTGAATAGACAATATCTTCCAAAGGAGGCATATTTGGATCATCAGGAAGATCAACAGCATTAACAGGTGAACTAACAGTATTAACAGGTGAACTAACAGTATAAACACTGTTAGTGCTGTTAACATCAACATCCTTCTCTTGATCACCTCTTTCACCCTCTTTACTTGGATCACCACCTTCTTTTTCTGGTTCTTCAGTAACTTTTTTTCATCATCTCCTGAAGGTTTAAATCCAGCATCAGGAAAACTCTTTGAATTTTAAGAGAATGGTAGATCAACAGTCCACAATGGTAACAGAATGTAATCTTTACCATGTACTGACTGTTGGGAATTAAAGATTCCTTGATGCTGTTTGAATTAAATGAAACAAGAGGGACTAAATCGACATAATGAAGATTCTACAAAAGATGGAAGATTGTAGAAGATATGATCAAAGATATGAAGATCATGATTGATATTCAAATGATTTAGTTTCCTTATACTTATGGAAAGCATTAATAAGTATTAAATATGATGAGGAGGTTACAAGGTTTATTAGGAAAGCATTAAAATGTATTAATGTAGAATACATATAAACGTATTCAATGTGTTGTAAACTACTAGGATTCTTGTACTATAAACGGAGGGTCCTAGGGTGTAGAGAAAATACATCATCTCTACACATCATCATATACCCAAGTTTTACTCATAGTCAGTTATGCTTCACGGTTGTAAACCTATCACTATTAAGAGTGGATCGTATAATATATTGAAGCTGCAATATTTGGTTAATTGTATTCTCTTTCTTGGGTATCACAACTAGTTTCCGCATAGTTGTAATAGTTGTCTTGAATTTATCCAATACAACTAAACCTTATATCAGCTAAGGAGTTAAAGATCTATTCAGACTGGGTTCAACAAGTGGTATCAGAGCTGGTTAAGAAGCTTTGAATAAGAAGAACACATTTTCCACACACAAGATTTGTTTGTCGAGAAGAGATGCCTCAGCTCAAGTTTTTCAAATGCTAATTCTAGGTTACATACTTGTTCTACTGTATAGTGAGCAATTCATATGACAACTTAAAAAAAAATTATATGATACTCAAAGGAACAACTTGGTGATGCTAGTATAGGAAATACAAGCTTAAACACTAGCTTTAAAAAAGTCGAGCTAATTAGTTATCATCAAAAAATCAACTTTGTATGAGGAAAGATTAGATTTATGAAAATTGATTTTGATGATAAAACTGATGTGCTCACATAATCATAAAAAACTATTAGCAGAAGCTACCAAACGACAACGAGAGTTTCAAAACCAAATGGAAAAATGGAAAAATTCTTCTAAAGGTCTTAATAAACTGCTTGATAGTCAATTGAATGCTAATGATAAAGCTGGTCTTGGGCATGATGGTGCAAAAGAGTCTAAAGTAAGTGAAACAATTACTAGTGTGTTAAAAGTTGAAACAAGTAATTTGAACTTAGTAATGATAAAAAGGAAATGCTAAATTGAAACTGTTAGGATGAGTGAACCTATTGGGACTGGGAATCTAACAGTGAAGATGATGAGATTATGGTCAAACCTAAGGAAGTAACAAAAATAATCAAACCTAGCTTTGAAAAGATTGAATCTGTTAATGCTAAGAATGAAACTGTTAGGCAAGCAGAAAACCCTAGGAAAAACAATAAGAGGCCTAGAGGTAATAAAAGAAACTAGAATGGTATGATGACTCGGAAATTAGGTGAAAATTTTGAGTTTAACAATAAGGCTTGCTATGTATCGTGGTAGTTTTTTGTTGATTCACCTGCACTATACTTGTAACACAAGAGAAAGATTACTGATCAAAACCTAGGTTAAACCCGTGTGTGAACAACTTAAACAGGAGGGTGATCACCAGAACTATTGGTAGATTTTATCACCCCATCCAAAAAGTAACATAGTTCACAAGCAGTACTAACTAGTCGGCCTAGTATCACTTATACTGCCAAAATCGTAGTATGCTAAATTCCAAGGGGGGGAAATAAACAAACAATTGAATGATGCTATGCCAACAACATACTCTTATTATAAAGCATATTCATCTGTTAAAAGACCCTTTAACAAGTAAAACAACAAATTACACAGATATTTCAACCAAAAGAGATACATATGTTCAGGGGGGGAGGACAAGATTCAATACGCTAGGCAAGCAGAGGTTTTAATACTGTTAAGGCCTAGTAGCTGGTTTGGAAACCAAAAATGAAGACTTCTAGACCATGTTTTCAAATCCAATAGTGCATCAAAGACCCTGACAAGATATGTTAAGTGATGCATTAGGCCGGTTTTAGTCTGTTCTGTCTTGGGACTTCAAAAGAACACTAACTTTCTTAGTGCAGGGCAATTCATAAAGAGAGTGTGATTGATGTAATACTGTGGTTGTATTTTGTGCTTTGAGGACTAATTTTTGCAGCGAAAAGCAAATAAAAATGTTAGATGGAAAAATATAGTTGGTGTCGATCATATTGTTGCTGCTGTATGTTTTGGATATTTCTAGGCATATTGTTTTAGGCATCCAAAAAAGTGTGTCAAGATGTAGACACAGAAAAGTATGTGTGTGTTATCTAGGCGTCAAGTCCTCTAATGGACGCCTAGGGTTTGTTTGTTTTAGCCTCAAGAATCTATGATTCTTGTTATTAGTTAGAGTAAAAGTTTTAGAATTGATCATCTAGAATTGGGGGTATGAAGAACGTTTGGTTATTAATGAAGAACACCTTGTTGAATATCTTTGTTTTTATAACTTATGAACATTGATATTATCCTAGATAAAGGTCTAAACAACCTGAGCTTAAACAATCTAGGATCTACAAGGTGTATTGATGTCGAATCTATAAAGGAAGAGTGGTCATGTTCTCTGTTTTGGTGTTTGGTTTAATTTGTTGCAATTAGGGTATTCACAAATCCTAATTTAATAAAAACAGGAATGGTGATCATTAATGTTTCTACTAGCTTTGGTGAGTCGATCGTTTGAATGATGATGAACCTTAGTATGGATGCATAACACATGACATCAAGATGATAGATGCAATGACAAGGATTAGTGATAGTTTAGCAACTGAAAAAGTGTTGCTAAGAGGGTGTCGTCTGGATACTTAAAAAAAGGGTATCCTTATATGTTTTGTACTACTTGTTGGTGGTTACTACTGACACAAGACACAGTATTGCTGGTGATCGTAAATATTGGTGCTTTACTAACGTTAAAAAGTGTCTCAAAAGGAATAGGAGGAAGGAGCACTTTATACTGCCAAGGGGAAGAATTAGTACTGCTGGGTATGAAGTTAGTACTGCTAGCTTTATACTTAGTACTGCTTATGAGTATTTAGTACTGTTCTTCATACATTAGTAATGTCAGTTGTATGTTTATACTGCCAATGGCAGTTAATACTGCTAGCCTTATCTTTGTAAGTTAGTGCTGCCAGGAGATGTTAATACTGCCAGTTCATGTTAGTGCTGTTATCACTAAGGGTTAATGCTTCCAGTTTATACTTAGTGCTGCTAGTATGATTAATACTGCTAGTATATTTTTTAATGCTGCCAGTATTAAGTTTCTGCTGCTAGGGTAAATTTTAGCAGTTACTATTGTTCGACTTAAACCAAGGTTTGTGCTGCTCGTATGTTTAATACTGCCAATAGAAGAAGTTTTTTACTGTTGGTTACTAATGTTTTGTTTAAGGGGAAGCTAACAGATTGTTTTTGGATTTGGTTTAAAAGTTCTTAAATGTTTGAAAAGGCTCGTTTTTTAGATTATTTGCTACAGTTGGTTACGAAGTTGATTGTTTATCACTTATTTGACGATGAAGTGGAATTACTTGGGTACATGTTCTTATCATATCTCAAATGGCTTACAACATTTGGAGGTAACTTGTTTGTGCTTAGAAAAGATGTGACGAAGAATTGACAAATCTAGCAAAGGTGTGTGATTTCTCTTATGGTGCTCAATGCTCACATTTGCTATCACTTAGTATGTGTCTCATAGAAGATGAGGATTTTTGTCAAGAGGTTACGATCTACTTATATTTCATAGATTTATTTATAAGTTTGACGTCACGTGGATAGTACAAGATATAAGACACAAGTTTGGGTAATTCTACTTCAGCTTTTTCATCAGTAATCCATTACATGGAGCCTACAGAATTGATGATTCATGAAATGGTTAACTATGGGTTTCAAGGATGCCTTATTGTCAAAAATGTTTATCATTTTACATGCATAATTGAGGTGACAGTTTTTATACTGCTAGTCATTATTACTACTGCTAGTGTGAGTTTCTACTAGGGGAAGCTTATTGTCAAAAATGTTTAACCATCAGGATATGTTCATGCACCACTTGAGATGAAGTGTTTCGTTACTAGTGTTGATCATTATTACTATTGCTAGTTTATATTTCTACTGCTCAGATTCATTTTTCTTATTGTGCATAATGGTGGGCAAAAGGGAAGAAGATTACATAGATATGATTTGCAGCTTATTATGTGTGGTGGCATGGCAAGGTTACAAAGGAAAGCTACTTAAGGGGAAGTTTTGTTTCATTCAGGGAGATGATTACATATCAACTTCAGGGGAAGCTTTGGCTTTATGATGAAGTTCGTACACGACTTTGTTTGTTTTGTTATCATTAAATAGGGGAAGATTGTTGGGATTCTAGATTTGATGAGACAAAATAAATAAAAGAATGAAACATAAGGACTAAATATAGCATATTTGAATTCTTCAAGCTGGTGGAGAATTATGGAAGATTTGGTCAAAGATATCAAAAGATGA
Organism: Tanacetum coccineum; assembly: GCA_026074375.1. Taxonomy (NCBI): domain Eukaryota; kingdom Viridiplantae; phylum Streptophyta; class Magnoliopsida; order Asterales; family Asteraceae; genus Tanacetum; species Tanacetum coccineum. The sequence continues at coordinate 12,376 of BQNB010044267.1, read as the reverse complement.
AAATCTTCTTAAGAAGATAAAGATAACAAAAGATATTTCTTAATGTTTAAAAGATTTACTTGTTTATATCTTTATGTTAACTTCCTTTGTAAGTCATGATCTCTCTATATAAAGAGATCATAGACACATAGTTTAGGTATCCAGAAAAACATGTGTGTGTGTGTACACTGGATCAATGTAGACGTCTAAGTAGCCTCAAGGATCTTTGATTCCTGTTACAGGTGGTAACTGTTCTATACTGATCATATAGAATTGGGGCTTGGTGGAAACGTTTAATGATAAAACCTTGTTTGTTAATATACTGTTCTTTATTATTCCGCTGCATATTTATATTATCTGTAAAACATATCCTAGATGGGCTTAAACAATCTCCACAATCTAGTTCCCTAGGTACTACTTCAGGTGGTGGTCCCAGGTGCCAAGAAACCATGGGGAATACTACTGCTCGAACTAGGTTTGAGAGTGTATCTAAACATTCCAATGATTCACTGCTCGCAAGAGGTAACACACTTCGAAGTGATGAGGATAGACTTAAACTTGATCAATTGATTATACTATGTACCACTTTACAAAACAGGGTTCTTGATTTGGAGAAGACAAATACCACTCAACAGAATAAGATTGCTAGTTTGAAAAGGAGGGTCAAGAAGCTTGAAAAGAATAGTAGGTCAAGAACTCATAAGCTGAAGAGATTATACAAAGTTGGTTTGACAGCTAGGGTAAAATCCTCTGGAGATGAAAAAAGCTTGGGTGAGGATGCATCCAAATAGGGGAGGATTAATGTTATTAATGCAGATGAATAAATACCCTAGTTAGTGTTCAAGATGATGCTGACAAAGAGATGTTTGATGTGGATGCTTTAAATGGTGAGGAGGTGTTTGTTGCAGGGCAAAATGAAAATGTTGTTAAATAAGTAGTTGATGCTGCTCAAGTTAGTACTGCTGCAACAACTGTTACAATAACTACTGAAGAAATTACGTTGGCTCAAGCACTTGAAGCATTAAAAACTTCAAAACCCAAGGTGAAAGGGATTGTTTTTCAAAATCCAGGTAAATCTACAATAACAACAACAATTTCTTCACAACAATCACAGAACAAGGGTAAAGGAATAATGATAGAAGAACTTGTGAAGCCTATGAAGAAGAAAGATCAAATCAGTTTTGATAAAGAAACTACTTTAAAGTTACAAGCTGAATTTGATGAAGAAGAAAGACTTGCAAGAGAGAAAGCTGAAAAAGAAAAAGAAGCCAATATTGCTTTGATTGAAGAATGGGATGATATTCAAGCAAAGATTAATGATGATCATCAATTGGCTGAAAGATTGCAAGCACAAGAACAAGAAGAGTTGTCTGATGCAGAAAAGGCTACATTATTTCAACAACTCTTAGAGAGAAGAAAGCATTTTGCAGCTAAAAGAGTAGAAGAGAAAAGAAACAAACCACCAACAAAAGCTCAACAGAAAAAGATAATGTGTACTTACCTAAAGAACATGGAAGGATACAAGCTCAATGATTTGAAGTTGAAAGATTTTGATTCTATCCAAGAGATGTTTGACAGAGCTTTCAAAAGGGTAAATACATTTGAAGACTTTAGAACAGAGCTGGTGGAAGGCAAAGAAAAAAGAGCAGGAACAGAGCTGATACAAGAGAATATAAAGAAGCAAAAAGTGGAAGATGACAAAGAAACATCAGAGCTTAAACAGTTAATGAAAATTATTCCAGATGAAGAAGAAGTAGCAATTGATGCTATACCTTTAGCTGTTAAGTCTCCAAGTATTGTTGGCTGGAAGATTTATAAAGAAGGAAGAAAAAGCTATTATCAAATAATGAGAGCTGATGGAAAGTCTCAAATGTACATGTTCTTTAGTCAAATACTTAAAAATTTTGACAGGGAAGATTTGGAAGATTTGTACAAGTTGGTAAAAGCTAAATTTGAGTCAACAAAGCCAGTGGAAGACTTAGATTTGTTGTTATGGGGTGATTTGAAAACAATGTTTGAACCACATGTAGAAGATGCAGTATGGAGGAATCAACAAGCATACAAAGTGTTGGATTGGAAGCTGTATGACTCCTGTGGAGTACATTCCTTGAGGATGCAACATATGCAGATTTACATGTTGGTAGAGAAGAAATATCCCCTTGCACCACTTACACTTTTAATGATGTTAGAAAAGAAGCTTAATATTGATTATGAAAGTGAAATGGCTTATCAGCTTCTTAAACTCATCATAAAACAGCTTAAGAAGTAAAGAAGTGTTTGGAAGCATCCTCCTGGTGTTGATGAAGCTTTAAATGAAGAAACTTGATGATTTTGAAGAAGAATATCAAGTTTAGGGGAGGATTGTTGGGATTAAAAGTCTTCTTGATGATGTTTGGATTACTGCTGCTTATGTTTTTGTTAATGCTGCTCAAATGGATTTAGTGCTGCTCTTGAACTTCAAAGAAAATATGCTAAGTAGTTACTACTGCTAGTACAAAGTTAAGACTGCTCAGCTGAAGTTAATGCTGTTAGTAAAAATATGCTTGGAGTTAGTGCTGCCAGTAAATATCACTTTAATGCTGCTAGTTAGTACTGCTTATGTGATATGTATTAGTTGTTTATAGAAAAGATTTTATATACTTAGGAAAGTATTGTAAGCCGAGTAGGACTCCTTGGTGTATAAAAGGAGGTCCTAGGGCATATAGATTTATATACCAGTACCAAAACCAAAAAAAATCAATCTTAGTCGTATAATTCTTAGCTTCAAGGTCTTTGTAACCCTAATACTTTGAGAGTATTCGTATTGTTATCATTAATAATATTGGAGCTTATTTGTTGAATTGTATGTTCATTGAATTACTGTTTCATTGATAATTCTTCTTAATATCAAAGATTAGATTTCGCATAATCTTTAATAAATTCAAACAAAGCTTTTACTATAGTTATGTTAGATTTATCTAATATAACTAAACCTTAAACAAGCATAAGGAATTCGATCTATTGAAGTGGGATCAACATAGAGCAAATTTTTGCAGAGTTTAATTGATTTTAAAAATTTTGTGTGTGTTACTTTTTTGTTAGGGGTATTTATAGGTGAATATGGGAAATGTTTTGATTTAAAAAAAAATTAATTTAGAAAAAGTCAAAAATGGTTTGGTAACCCCATTTAATGCTGCCACCACCACTTGCACAATCCCTTTCATTTCGGCTACTATATAGCCGTTTTGTGTTATGCACTTTTTGTAGGCATGACGTATGGATAACGGTTAGGTAGATATTGAAAAGACACATTAGGAAGGGATTATGTTTGTGGAAGTGCGCATTAAATGCATAGTGGGATATGTAAGTGTTATGTGGAAGAAGTAGGGGCCCATGACTGTTAGAAGACAGTTATATAAGGAATATTTGTTCCTTATTCAATGTGTTCAGTCACCAACCTAGGATATTAAGTAACTAAAGATTTAGAGCACTTAGTTACTTCATTTAATGTGTCGCTCAGTGTCATGAGGTTCATATGTGTTTTAGTGAGAAGGTATCAGGGAGAGAAAAAAATACACTACACTGAACATGTTTGATCAGGGAGACTGATCAATCAATATTCAGCATGCCTAACTCTGCTTTTAGTTTTGTGAAAGCAGGTTCATCCAAGGGCTTAGTAAATATATCAGCTAGCTGATATTCAGTAGGGATGAAGTGTAATTCAATGTCTCCTTTAAAGATGTGATCCCTAATGAAGGGATACCTTATATCAACATGCTTGGTTCTTAAGTGGAGGACTAGATTTTTGGATATGGCAATAGCACTGATGTTTGTTGGGAATAAATCTTCACAAGAGTTAATACTGCCAAGGTATAACTAACAGTACTAATAGAGTTAGTACTGCCAACACATACTTAGTACTGCCAGAGTTAGTTAATACTGCTAGAAGAAAGTTTAATACTGCTGATGGTCAAAGCTGCTGACTTGGAGATAAGGATGCATGGAGATAAATAAGGAATGTATATCTTTTATATTTTAGGAAGATTTGTATGTAATTATGATTGATAGTTATCTTGTAAAGGACTCCTTGTGGTGTTTAAAAGGAGATCCTAGGTTAAGGTTTTAGATACGCAAACACACATACGCATACATAGTCGAATACATCTTAGAGAAAGATTGTAATATGCATGTGTGCTCGGTACCAGGCAAATCCTACCGAAAAGCACCTAACTGCGATTAAACGGGTCTTTCGGTACCTTGAAGGAACCATTAATATGGGTCTGTGGTATCCAAAGGACATCGGATTTGATCTAACAACTTTTGCAGATGCTAACCATGTAGGTTGCCAAGATTCAAGGAAAAGTACATCGGGTAGTGCACAATTTTAGGTGAAAAGCTAGTAAGTTGGTCGTCTTAAAATTAAAAGTGTACTGCAATATCAACAACTAAAGCTGAATATATCTCCTTGTCCAGATGCTATGCATAAATCCTATGGATGCGGTCTCAGTTAACTGACTACGGATTTGATTACAAAAAGATTCCTTTGTACTACTACCTCCCATAGCTCATTGCCTTATCATGCACAACACAGTATAACACTTCAAGGTGGACACACATTGCATTCAGTATACCATTTTATATCAAGGATCAAGTTAAAAATGATATGTTGAACACTACTTATGTCAAAGCTTATCACTTGCATGATAAATTTCACGTAAAGCACTAAAAACGAGGAACGCTTTGAATTTCTGGTCAAACGCCTAGGCATGTAGAGCATTACGCCTGAAGAGCTTAAACATCTTGCAGAGTTAGACGACGACGAAGAGTAACTCCGTTTACTACTTCTTGTATCACATGTACTATATGTAGAATAGTCTATCAAATCAAGAACAACAAAAAGATTTTTAGTTTTTCAAATATTTTTCTAAAACAAAATATAAATATATAAAATCCAAAAAAAAAATATAAAATCAAAAAATTTCAAAAACCATAAAAAATATTCCCGACATGTCTTTCAGAATCGATAATATCTACGAAATTAGAAATGTCATTCAATAATGACACAGTTCTGTAGATAAAGTTCGACTGGAAGTTTAAAAATTTTTCTAAAACATGTCTACTCAAATTTACTTATTTGTTTTTTCATTAAATATCAGCTAACAACCCTGACCCTAAAGAAAAGGAATGATTGTACGCTTCAGTACAAGTTTCTCCTAAAACAAACCACAAAATATAAAAATATTTTTGGTTTTGAGTTTAAAGATTCAAAACATTCCAAGTTTTGAAACTCAAGAAAAAGACTTGTTTATATTTTGCTACACAACTCGCGCTTTCTAAAAAGGAAAATGTACGTCAAAAAGTGCATTTTGTCCTTAAAAGATTAATTTTCTTTAACTCGATCAATTTTCCTTACAATATGTTTATCAAACATGATCGAGTTAAACAAATTTTTCAAAAAAGCTAGAAATAAGCAATTATCAGTTTAGGTCATTAAATGGAAAAATATTTTCAAGAAAATTCGAACGCTCGAACAAATCCAAGAAATCTTTTAATATATTACGGTCGTTGTTCGAGGGGGAGAACGAGCTTTTATATAAAAAATTTCAAAAATGTTCAAAAATAATTCATCAGAACTAATATCAAGAGATTGTGAACACTCAAACAAATTCTACAGCTCTTTAAATAGAAAACGGGTATTTGTTTGAGGGGGAGAAATTATTTTCAAAAAATTAAAATTTTCAAGAAGTATTGTGAAAATGGTTTTGGAAAAGTGATTAATTCACTTAATTGGTCATAGTTTGAGGGGGAGTTAACGATATTAACTCCGGGACTATGTTTGCAAAATAGGTTTAAACTTAAGGATATTTAGTGCAACTTTTAATCAGTTAACTATCTTTAGGACCTAAAATGATATTAGTTTTAAATTAAGGTGTTAAGGGTAACGCATGAACTTTAGGCTTAGTTTAATAGAGTTTAAAACCTCTAGGGACTAATATTGCCAAAAACCAAAACTCCTCCCCTTATACCCCTTCCAACCGACCCAACCTACACACAATTCACATTTCACCAAAAAAATTTCTCCTCACTGTTAATCTCTCGCTTTGATTCGGGCTAGAACACAAACACAAACATAAACAAGAGTCCGTTTTTGATCAAAAGGTAAAACACGAAAGTCGTTAATAATAATCTTCTTATCTCAAATCCAAAAAGAATTCTTTCATCTTTTCATAAATCTTGAAAAATCAAAGCTTTTTGATTAAGGGTTTATAAAATTTGAAAGTGTTTAGATGTTAAATTTTCTTGAGGGCTTTTTTAAATTATGATGTTAGTAGACTAGTGTTAACTCGAATTTAAGTGAATCATTGATTAAGTTGATCAAAAAAGGTTGTTTGGTGCGTGTTCATAAACCGAACCACCTATATAGTGTGCTTGTTTTGATTGTTTGAATGTAAAGTGATGGATTGTTAACTAAAAACATTAATCTTGTTAGTTGGTAACAAAAATGTTTAACCTTTACACCTTAAATGCAAAGATTAGTGACTTTTGAAGGTGAAGACAAAGTGTTTGATGAAATGCTTATGAAAGAAATTGGTGGAATAAGTGTTTGGAAATTTCAAGAGTTGAAGACATAACAAATTTTTAAGACTTGAAGTCCAAAACCAAACCGCATGAGCCGAAGCTCATGGGTAGGTTAAATCAAGACCACCGACCCAAGCCTCGGTCGTTTAGCCTAGTCCAACCGAACCATCAAGGTCGGTCGACTTAGGTGTAACCGATCCTCGGCTAGGTCGGTCACCATGGTTCAACCGAACCTTGTGTTCGAGTCGCTACCTGTCCGACAGATCCTCCGTGATTAGTTAGCTAAAGGCCCAAGTCCACCAAAGCCCACCGGTTGAAGCCCAATATTGTCTTGGCCCATTTAAAGCCCAATAACACTTTAGCCCGTTTCAAGCCTAATACCGTTTGGCCCAAAGTTAAAGCCCACCGTAACATATTATTTGACCCGTTATTTTAAAGTAGTATAATCTGAGACCCAAAGATTGACTTATTGACCCTCTTCTCGGTTGAGACCAAACGATAAATTTTTCACAATATTTTATTATTAAAACATTAAAGATTCAAAATGTGAAATATCAAAATGAAAAGGTTTTAAATAATTCAGAAAGTTCAAAATTTTAAAAGTGTTTTAAAACTTAATTACTTTTTCAAAAAAGTATTAACGTTTTCAAAATCATTAAAAAGAACGGAATTATTTATATGAGTATTAAAATGGATATATTAATAGTTAAAATTTTGATAGCATTTTTAAATACTCGTAAACATAACCTCAAAAACCATGTAACTTAGAATAATAGATCGTTGACATAGGTTTGACCTTAGTCATGATTTTGATTGTTGCTTATACTGTGTCGTTGACCCGTTGACCTCAAGGCTTTGACTAGTTGACCAGTTTGACTTCTTTCTTAATTCCAGATTGCTTATTTGAGTATCATTGATATAAATTGATTATGTATCTATTTTTAAAGAATATATGTTCTATCTGTTATCTGCAAAAATATCAAAAATAGTTTAACAAATATTTCTATATCGAAAGACGTGTCAGTGATCAACGTTGCATCCGGTTTAGGGTATTCTCTTACATTGTTAGCATCGTTTGGGATCTGTTTGAGAGTATTCGAAAATCATCGTTAGCGGCTTAGTAGCCATCCGTTTTAGATATAAGAGTATTTCAAAATAAACTTTCTCATTTAATTTGTTATACTTGGATATATCTCTCGTAAATTTCACCACGCTGCACTAGGGTATTAGTTATAATACTCATGCTTAATCTTCGGATTTAGCCCACTAGTGAAATGGATTACAATTCTAGTACTTGTACTATTTATGGTATTCCCGAGGCACTTAATCTCGTACGAGATATTTTCCAAAAAATAATAGTAATGATGTGTTTAGATTTTATAAACTTTATTGCTACAGATTTTACACATCATTATCTATTAATTTCAAAAATAACACAATGCCTTTGCAAAATGAATTACAAAGACAAAAAAGTTCTTTTGAGTCTACTTTGAAATAATTTGTCTAAGAGTTGTTGATAAATCAGGATGGCTATTAGGGCTAGTTATCACCTAAAATATGAAAATGTATCCCTTTAGCAAATCAGTGTATCTTCGGGGCTCAAAGTCACATTATTAAAAGGAAAACTCATTCTCATGCGAACAAGAGATAAAGTAAAAGTATTTCATACATTCAAATGATGATATTTTCTTTAAAGACTGGTCAGATAAACACTTTTAAAGCATGAGATTTCAAAATTCTCGTTGACTCTCGTGGCAAATCTTCTTCTTTACATCTTTGAAAAAGTTCTCGTGAAAATACTTCTCTCAATACAAACTTTCAGTCTTATTACTTATCGAGTTCTTACTCTTAAATCAAGACTCGGACTATATTTCTTTTCTCTTGTCTTAAAAAACAAATCATTAAACTCATAATCTCTTGACATGCTAGAACCCTTAATTTAAACTCTTAAAAACTCTTGTGAACTCACTCTATCTCTCTTAGACAGATCCTCATTAAATCATACAAGATAATCTAATAATCTGCTCTATTTCTTTAATCTTTATAAATGCCCAAACTCTCTCTAAATCTATCTTTTATTATCCAACAAATCTAAACTCTACTGATAACTCTGTCTCTCATCTTGTAAAAATAATCTAATACTCATAAATTCTTAGATCTGATTACATCTAAACAGTCTTCTACTCTCATACATTCTACTAATTAACTCATGTGAATGTGATCTTCATTCTTTAAAATTCTGTGAGCGAGAAAATCATCTTGCTCTTTCTATATTTCATCATAATCATTCTTTGGATCTCTGTGTCTTACAGAAATACTCATAATGAGATGTCATCTTTTCTTGGGAAAGTCTTAATACAAAACATCTATCCTCTCTATGAATGGTCTTCTGATTCTAATCTCTTACAAACTTAAAAGCTCTTTAAATAAAAAACCCTCTTGTATCTAACGATCTTAAACCCTTCTTCGTCTTTTTTAGTCTTAAGTCGAAGCCTCTTATAAAACTCTCCAACTCTACTCTTCTATCTTCTACACAAGACTCTACAACACTTTACTAATTCTTTAATAATCTACTTGGGTCTCTATAACAGCTCTGGTATTCTATCTTTAGTTTGCTCGTACGAAACTCTAATCTGAAAGATATCTTTTAAACTCTTTAAGTTACGACCTCTACACTAACAAGACTCTTACAGATAGAAAATACCTCTCTATACTCTAAAATCATCTTTTATCCAGACAGAGACATCTATCACATTTCATCAAAATGCAGGTTTTCTCAAAGTAATATTTCTTTTTTTTGTCTTGTTTTCTTTTTTTATATTAGTATTTATTTGTATCTTTTGATCTTTTGATTTTTTTTCTCTTTTAATTTATTTTAAGACCTAATTTTTTTTTTGTATTTCAAATAACTTTGGTTTTTTTTTTTTTTTGACTTAATCTTTAATTTTTGAAGCAAGCATCTTTCTTCTTTTCCTTTTTAAACAAAATATAAAAAAACGGCATCTCTTTCTTTTTTTAAAAACTTCTCTTTGATGTATCTCTTTCATTTTTTTCTAGATCTTGATAAATCTTAATTCTTTTTAGATCTAAACTTCTTATTTTTTATAACAACTCTTAATAAAAGACTTTATATATTTATCTTGATACTTTTTTAATGCTCTCTCTTTTTTTAATTTTTTTCTTTTTATTTAATTATTATTTTTTGTGTCTTTATTTTTTTATTAATTTGTCTTTTTTTTTCTTTTTTGTGTAAGCAATCTTACTCTTTTTTTATTTCTCTTTAATTTAATCTTTTTTTTGATCATCTTTTATTTTTATCTCTTTTTGTTGTAAATAATCTTTATTTTTTGTTTATTCTTTTTTTTCGCTGGAGCTCTTTTGTATACATGGAAAGAAAGTCTTTTATCTGTTTTTTTTTTATTTTTGTAGTCTTTTTTACACCTTTTTTTCATCTTTATTTTTTACGTTCTTTTGACTTAGCAACAGAAAAACACTTTGTCTTCCTCTTTTTTTTAATAATTTTCAGAGAGCATCTTTGAGTTTACTTATTGTATTTTTATTCTTTTATTTTTAATTTATAGAATAAGACTTTTATCTCTTTGGTTAATCTTTTCTTATTAATTCTTTTTGTCAAGCAGGCTCTTTTTGATCTTCATTTCTTTTTATTGATATTATCTTTTATTTTATTTATTTTTATGCTTATTAAATTACTGCTTTTTAAAAATACTTTTTTTTTTTTTTTCTTTTTTTTTTTAGGAATCTTTTTTTTCTTTTGTTTTTTTCATTTTTTTTTTTTATTCTTTTTTTTGGGGGGGGGGGGGGGGGGGGGGGTGGAAGACTTCTATTTTTACCTCTATGTCTAGTGTCTAAATAAGAAAAACAATCAAAAAATTCTTTCTTCAAAAAAATTCTTGCATATTCTTTCTAAACTCATCTTCAATCTTAACTCTATCTTTAAAATTGGACAAAAGAGAATCTTCTATTTAAATAATAAATCAAACATCTATCTAAACAATCTTTCTGGACGGTCTGATCTGAAAACCAGGAGCTCTTTCAGAAAAGAACTTCTAATGCTTGATCTTATTCTCTTTTTATCAGACTATCTAAGTCTAAACTGTGCCATCTGAGTTAGCTACTCATATGAGTAACTCTTATCCTAAAGAACAGATCTTGTTCTAATGCTCTTGTAAAAACACTCTTGATAAAGTCGTCAGCTGTAATCTGTAATTCTCGTTCTTCTAGAGTCCTCTTATTCCTATATTATCTAATGAACAAAATCTACTTTGATTTAAAACCTCTATTTAATAACGACTAATACTTCTAATCGTCTTAAAAAACAAGAAATAAGTTCTATAAAGCTCTGACTTCTTGGTTTTTTCTTATTTCTGAACTGTCTAAATCTATCTTTTTGAATCTCTTCGTCTCAGTTGAACACTCTTAATACAATTGTACACTCTTAAACTTTTATCTTCCTTCTAAACTTACATCTTTACCAATTTACACTTTAGATGACTCTCCTCTACTCAATCTTTGGAGGCAGACTCTGATATGCTGGACTCTATATGGATGTCTCTTGGGCTACTTCTATCTTTTCTTCTTAAAACAATAGCTCTTATACCTCTTTCTCTCTATTCTTCTCTTCCTCTTTCAACAACTCCTACTCTAATTGAAACTCTTAAATAAGAGAAGGGACTTAGCCTCTTCTTATCTGGAAAATCTATAAGCAACTCTATTACATCTTCTGCTCTCTTTTTTACTAAAAAATTTTCTTAAGAATCCTGCTCATCTGGATATGACTCTGTACCTCTTTAAAACACTCTGAACTAAGGCATCTGGACTTCCTTACCCTTCTTTTCGTCTCTCAGTTAAACGTCTTAAAAACTAAGCAGTGTCCTTTACTCTTTCTAATAGAATCTTATTGTGATCTCTTATAAAAGTTAAGAAATCCTTCAGTCTTTCTTTCTTTAGTCTTATTAGTCTGGTTTCATATAGGAATTATATAGTATAATCTCAACGTCTGACTCTTACATCTATTCTACTCTTCTACTAAACGACTCTTAAACTCTGCTTTTTATGTCTACTGTTATGACTCAAACAAAAGATTCCTGCGTCTTATATAAAATGATCTCTTGAAGTGACATCTTTATTTTTACAGAAATAGTATCCTAGAACTTAATTTTAGGTGAGGATAACTAAAAATAGAATGAGAGATAAAAACCGTATGTGAAAAGAAAAGAGCATACGTCTTGTGTCACAAAAAGCAAGTATAAAGGCACATGAGAAAGAAAATTGACATAAGTATGAACAAAAAGAAATGCTCGTTCATACAAAACAGACAGAGAGAATAAAAAACAGGAATTGAAAATAAATGTGCTTAAGTTTGTATTCATGTGAAACTAATCAAAGTTAGAATCTTATTCTTAGAATTCAACATGTCAAGGGCAAATCCTCAAGCAACAATTATCTCTAAAGATCAGCTAGTTCCACGTGCTAACAGACTTGTAATCAAGAATAACAACCAGCGTGTCGCTTCAGATTCAGATATCACTGATACTATATTGAGATTTGTTGTTGAAATTCTAAGACACCACAAGCTATACAAACCGGTTTCCTTAACTGCAACTGTACCGATCATCTACCTAAACCAGTTTTGGACAACCATCAATCATAATCCAAACAACCACACATTCACTTTCGAACTAGACACTCATACTTTTACTCACACACCTGGACTACTCAGAACTGTATTGTAGATGTCTCCTCCTAATCTCAACAACACATATACCAAACCTCCCTCAGAAAACCAAATTCTTGGATTCATTAAGACACTTGGTTATGA
>BQNB010044266.1:20741-44992 GCA_026074375.1 Tanacetum coccineum | reverse complement strand
TCTGTGATAGGAAACAAGCATATAAACAAGTATTCAGGGTATCATGTGTTTTCTACTCATATACATCACCGAGAAACCCTTGTTTAGAAGTAGGTTTTGTTATTCTTCTTGTCTGAGCAGTTGACTTCACATCACCAATCACATTTTCAATTAGGTAATCTTTATGTATTCTTGTATTGTGAGTGGTTGGAACTGTATAGGAATTTATGATGTTCCCCAAATCAACTTCTGGTTCATCTTCATCACTGAAGAACTCAATATGAGTGGCTTTAAGTATATGACTAGTTCCCATAGTGAACATGTCTTTAGGGCTATCTTGATCATATGAACTAGCAGTATTAACTAATGGACCAACATCATTAAGTTTAAAGCTAACAGTAGTAACATCGGGACTGGCAGTATTACCATGTTGTCTAGTAGCATTAACTTCTTTAGGACTACTATCATCATCAGACTTATCTTTTGCATCATTCTCATTATCTAGACCATCTCCATCCTGCTTTTGATCATCAGCAGCAGATTTTGGTTCATCATTATCAACATCCTAGGTAGGTGAATCAAAGTATGATGCATCTTTCTAAATTGGCATCACAATACAATCTTGACTGATTTCTTCTGGTGTACCTGCATTAAGTTCTTTTTGTGTACCTGCAGATTCATTAATGATTTTACCTGTAGCAACTGGTGCATAATTCATAGATTGGGTTAGAGAATCAATGTCAAATAGCCACTTTGGACCATTCCCTTCTATCGTAGGCTTATTCTGTAAAAACCTAATATGCAAGTTTTCTTCTACCCTCCTGGTTCTAGTGTTGTATACCCTAAAAGCTTTACTACTCAAAGTATATCCAACACAGAAACCTTCATCACTTTTGCCATCAAACTTGCCTAAACTGTCTAAAGTACTAAGAATAGTAACAAGACATCCAAATGGTTTCATAAAGCTTAGAGCAGGTTTAAAACCTTTAAAAAGTTCATAAGGTGTCTTGTTATGAGGCTTGACCACTAAGACCTTATTCTGTACATAGCAAGCAGTAATAACTGCTTCAGCCCAAAATATGGTAGGTAACTTAGAGTCAGCTAACATTGTTCTAGCAGCCTCAATTTGTGTCATATTCCTCCTCTCAACTACACCATTTTGCTGAGGAGTCCTGGCTACACTATATTCTCTCTTAATACCTTTTTCTCTATAAAAATCATCCATAACTTTGTTCTTAAATTATGTTCCATTATCACTTCTGATTATTTTCACTTTCTTATCCACTAGGTTTTCTATTTCATTGATAAAGTTCTTAAGGATCTCATTGGTTTCATCCTTAGTTGTTAAAAAGAAAACCCATGTAAACCTGCTATAATCATCAGTGACTACTAAGCAATACTTCTTATGCATTAAACTACTCATAAAAGTTAGACCAAACAGATTTATATAAAGCATAAACAGAGGCTTAGTAATTGGATTCCGAACTTTAGACTTACAAGAAGCTCTATGTTGCTTCCCTTTAAGACAAGCAATATAGGTTTGGTCATTTATAAAACGTTTTGTAGGCAATCCTCTTACAAGATTATCCTTAACAAGCTTGTTTATGTTTTTAAAATTAATATTCCTAATATGTCAAGTCTATATTCTTAATATCTTTTTACCTGGGTTGGGGGGGGGTGGGTACATTATCCATTTAACGATCATTTACAATGTTATAACAAAACATACTTATCTGTTAACGTTTATATCTAAACCCTAATTGATAATGTAATGTATACATAATAAAATAAATGTGCAAGCCTTCAAACATGTTAAAACGTTACAATGCACAACATGATGAATATCTTTCCAACTAAATCAAGGTACAACTTTAAAATCCTAATATACAAGTCAATAATGAAAAAACCAACTAGGTCATTTTACCTCCTAGACTCACTTTAGTTTCTTACTATCCACTCTAGCACAAGTACAAACACTTAATGGATTACGTCTAAACCCTAAACCTAAACCCTAAATCAACATAAAACCCTACTCTAAAACCCTAATCCCCAAACGAAACCCTAAAAGCCCTGAATGTTTAATTTAACCTAAAACTAAACCCAAAACCTTAACTAAACCATATACCTTAATCCGAAACCCTAATCGTAATCCTAAACCTTTAATCCTAACTTTAACTAACCTTAACCCTAACCCTAACTCGAATTAAAACCCTAAATCCTATGCGAAACCAACCATACCCTCCACCCTTTATAATTTTATTTTTAGATCCATTTTAAACCAACCTATCATCCTAGCCTCTATGAACTCACGCTACCATGAGTCACCAAGCAAGCAACCAAGCACCTCCATCACCTCCCTTGGCCACCAAGTTTGCATTGTCACCTCCTTGTTACCTTCTTGTAGCCGAACCCCCTCCAACACCCCATACCTCGCTTAGCTATTTTTCTAGCTCTTCCCAATCACCATATAGCCTTCATATGTTACCACTCTACCCACACCTTGGCCACTACTCCAATAAACTTGGGCACCAAGTTGGTTTCACCCCTATATAAGCCGAAACATACACACCCTTTCATTTCATCCTTCAAACTCAATCACACACTCAAATGGAGTTCTAGACATTCCCTAGCAGTATTAGAAGATCAAGAGAAGCCCCAAGATCAGAATTGAAGCCAAGAACCAAGAGAAAGAAGCCCTTGAAGTCATTTCTAGGCGTACGAACCCAAAAACCCCATTTCGACCCATTTTAGCTCAAGTAAGCTTATAATCTTGTTTCATAAGCTCATATTCTGTTTTAGATCTTTCATAAGGTTTGTTAGATCATATATAAACTCTTGTTTGAAACCTTGAATCCTCAAACCCATGTGTTTTTGACTAAAACCCTAAAAACGACCCGTTTTTATTTTCTAGCTAACGAATCCTTTTTCTAAACTTTTGTTACGTTAAAACATCTTATTTTTGCTTATTATAATAAGCTATAACATGCAAATATCATTTGGAACCCTAAAATAAGCTTGCATGGCTTTTTGGACTTAATTTGCAAATATTTTCCGATGGCATAGGGTATATAACCTAACTTTTTGGAAATTTAATACTAGAAGGGTTGAAAATGTCATTATCCTAAAGTTATACCTATAAGGACCTGATCATTATAGTTTCAAAGTTAAAGGGTTTAAATTAATGATATACTTTAACATATATAAGGACCTAAACTTGTAAAAGTTTATAATCGAGGGGTATATAGTTGCCAATTATTTGCAAACATAAAAAATATAAAGTATAATATTTTTAAATAAAATAAAAAAATATAATAAAATTATAAAACTAAATTTTTCTATTATAAACCCTATACATATTATCGCAAATAAATCAACTATCGACGCAAGTATAAAACAATTACGTTAAATAATTATCCGTAATTTACATCGACTAGCATTTAAAGAAACTTAAAAACTTATCGTAGTCACATTACTAGGGAATTTCATGAGAGGTAGTTTTCCATTTTGGGTATTTGTTTTGACGAGTTTGCTGGGTTACGAATTAAAAGTGCCCATACGCTCCTCAAACGATACCTACATGGCCTCTGGATTAGTGAAGCCCTAACATGATACCAATATTTCCATAAATTAATTAAAATGCAAAGTAATATGTAACTTTATGAAGTTAATTGAACAAATCCATCACACTAAACTTACATATTACCCCAGTTGCGTGACGTATCTGTTACATTCACATGAAATACTTTTGCCCATCAATCAGATTTCCCCTGTAAAGTGAGTTCAAAGCCTCACATTTTAATATCTCTACATTTTAATAAACCCCGAGGGGATACATCTATAAACCATAAATACGAGTGTTATTTCCAACGTATGCTATCCTGATATATTATTCCTAAACCTCATACTTTTTCCATTAAGACCCCACTAACATGAATCCGTTAATTACTTTTAGGAGTACGGAGCGCGAAGCTGTGATAGATCTAATTTGTAGGACTGAACTCCGAATGCTGTGAATAGATCTATTTGGGGCTGAACTCCCCCGTTGGTGTACCTATACTTTCTGGTAACCTAACGCACTTCATTTGAATCACTATGCGGGTGTTTGGCAAAGGCACCCGTTGGGGCAACTTTTTGTGATTATTGATTATCTTAAGGTCTCGGTGTCATGAGCTTAGGGCAATAATACTGTTTTCTATAATAATTGTACTCATTTTAATTATTACACTTATGGGTGTATAACAACATAACCCACTATTGAACTTGTATTCAAACTTTTTAACATAAACCTATGAATTTCACTCAACCTTTGTGTTGAATTTTTAGCATGTTTATCTCGGGTAATTGAGCATCACATAGCACGGAGTGGCACGGACTTGAAGATGGCTATACTGTTATCATTCAAACTTTATGTTTTCATGTAGATTTTGGGACCTCTGTTTGTAAAAACTCTTATGAAATAATGAATGATAACTAAATTTTCCAAAAACGTCTCTTTACGATTCATTTTCTATAATTATGATTGTTGTACTATGAAATAATACCCCAGGTTAGCTTCCGTAGCTATATGTCAAAAATGGGGGTGTTATAGATTGGTATCAAGAGCCACGGTTATAGAGAACAAGGTTGAAACCTTAACTATAACTACTTTTCTTTTTCCATCTAAGAAAGTCCTCCGTGCCACTACATCTCCCGAATAGTATGTAAATACATAACTATTATCCTATTATATAAATAACTTATGTTATTTACCACTGGGTTGTTAACAGAGTGATGTCTTCTCCCAACCACCCTACTTCCGATATTGAGAATGCTTTTTCCTCCAACTTTCCTGACTATATCCCGGCTTCACCGGACTATGTCCCAGCTTCACCAGGAAAAACTTATTCTAGCTCTTCAAATAACTCATTTGGTTTAGTTCCGATAGCTTCACCAACTCTTTCACTTTTTCATGATGACCCCTATATGAAGGTCATGCATGCATACTATGCTAATGAATCACCTATTCCACCGCCAACTATTGTGCCTAGATCTTCAATGCTATCTCCAATGTTTAATCCTTAAGAATTCTTTTCTGAAGGAATTATTGCACTTAGATACGAGGTTGTGATCCGATCATCCTCTCCGCTCATTTCTGCACTGCCTCAATAATTGAGATAGATAAAGCTCTGTAAGACATGTCTGGATCTCCGAGGAGAAATTGAGGAAATTTTGAATCGCCTTGATTGAACTCTCTCTCGAAAAAGGTATAGTCGGGGGATCATACAATAGATTTTGATAAAGCCTAGAAGTCTGTAATCGAAGAGTCTCGTACTCAAATTGCTAAACTCTAAAGAAAGCAAATAGAAAATAACAACAAGATTGCCCTGGCTCACTTCAAGATTGCTAATCTATATCAAATCATTGAAGAGATTCAGGTTCGTACCAAGAGTAAGAAAAGTCTTTGAATGCAATCGATGAAACACAAGTAACAGCCAGAAGGACCATCGGTCTACAAAGATATTAGATATAGTTATAGCTTTTAACCTAGCCACGGGATGAGGTGGATTATAAATAAACAATACTTGTAAATTTTAACTATGTGTACAGTTTGAAGGCAAAGTTGTTCTTGACATTGTCTCATGGTGAATCGTTTTTTATCATCACAGTTGTCCTATATTATCGTCTTAATCTTTAAGACTCTTACATGTGAC
This sequence comes from Tanacetum coccineum, assembly GCA_026074375.1. Lineage (NCBI taxonomy): Eukaryota > Viridiplantae > Streptophyta > Magnoliopsida > Asterales > Asteraceae > Tanacetum > Tanacetum coccineum. The sequence goes on along the minus strand of BQNB010044266.1, from coordinate 39,323 downwards.
ACCCCAGAAAATAAACTAATAAGTTTAATGCATTGTTAAAATCCATATAAATAGTATCTTTGACTTCAATTCATGATTGTTAAAAATGCTTTAAATTCAACAATTTAGCATTTCATTTTAAGTACTTGATGATATCATTTTTTGTGTTGTTCTTTGTTGATAGAATGCCTCCCAAAAGGACATCAACATCTGAAGCACCAGCCATGACTCAAGCTGCCATCAGGAAACTAGTTGTTGACAGTGTTACCGCAGCTCTGGAAGCACAAGCCGCTAACATGGCAAATACTGATAATACCACCAGACCAAGAGAAGCTCTTGTAGCAAGACAGTGTAGCTACAAAGAGTTCATGAGCTTCCTACCTATCAATTTCAAAGGTTCAGAAGGAGCTGTTGGACTTCTCCGCTGGTTTGAGCGAACTGAATCAGTGTTTTCCCGTAGCAATTGTACCGAAGACTGCAAGGTGAAGTTTGCTACTGGTACTTTAACTGAAGAAGCTCTATCCTGGTGGAATTATTTTGCCCAACCTATTGGGATAGAAGAAGCTTACAAGATTACCTGGGTTGAATTCAATAAGCTTTTGATAAAGAAGTACTGCCCCCGAACTGAGGTCCATAAGATGGAAGACGAATTTTACCATCTGACTGTGAAGGGGAATGATCTCAAGACATATGTGAGAAGATTCCAGGAATTGGCAACCTTGTGTCCCACTATGGTGCAAGATTCTGAGAAAATGATAGAAGTTTTTATCGGGGGATTGCCTCGAAGTATTGAAGGGAATGTTACCGCCTCTAAACCTTAAACTCTAGAGAAAGCCATTAACATATCCCAGAGGCTAATGGATCAGGTAACAAAGCACACTTCAGTGCAAGTATCAAGTGATCACAAACGAAAGTTTGACGACAGAAGAACTTTCAACAACAACAACTACCGCAATGATAACAACAACTACCGTAACACTAACACCAACAACCGCTACAATAATCACCAACCACAACAGAACAGAAGACAGGAAACCTTCAGGTCTTATGCTGTCACTCCAACTAAAAACAATAGGTATACTAGAAACCGTCCTTTGTGTAAGAAATGCACTCTGCATCACATAGGACCTTGCACTGTTAAGTGTAATACTTGCAACAAGGTGGGCCATCTGACCAAGAACTGCAGAAACAAAGGGCCAGCCACTGGAAGTAATCTGCTACCAGTGACAGTTACTTGTCATGCATGTGGAGAGAAAGGGCATTATGCAAATCAGTGCCGAAAGACCACCAACAACAATGCCCAGGGAAGAGCCTACATGCTGAGGGATAGGAATGCTCACCAAGACCCGAATGTAGTCATGGGTATGTTCCTTCTAAACCAACATCTAGCTAGAGTATTATTTGATTTTGGAGCCGATAAAAGCTTCATATCCATATCTCTTGCCTCTATGCTAAATATCCCACCCATTACAATAGATACCTTTTATGATATCGAAATGGCTGACAGAAACCTAGTAAGCACAAACACCGTTATTCAGGGTGCAACTCTGACCTTGTTAAACCAACCTTTCAAAATTGATCTTATGCCAATCAAACTCGGTAGTTTCGACGTCGTCATTGGTATGGATTGGTTATCCAAGTATCATGCTAGAATTATCTGTGACGAGAAAGTCGTCCACATCCCAATCAACGGTGAAACTTTGATCATCCGAGGTGACCAAAGTAAAACCCGACTAAGTCTCATATCCTGTATAAAAACCGAAAGGTATATATCTCGAGGTTATCAAGTTTTCGTAATCCAAGTAATGGAAAAGAAGTCATACGAGAAAAGACTAGAAGATATCCCAGTAGTTAGAGAATTCCTAGAAGTTTTTCCCGAAGATCTACCTGGCCTTCCTTCCGTTAGCCAAGTAGAATTCCAAATCGATCTAATTCCAAGAACATCACCTGAAGCCCAAACATGCTATAGATTAGCTCCTTCAGGAATGCAGGAACTATCTAACCAACTTCAAAAGTTATCAGATCGAGGTTTTATCCGACCAAGTACTTCGCCTTGGGGAGCTCCTGTCTTGTTTGTCAAAAAGAAAGATGGATCTTTCAGAATGTGTATCGATTACCGAGAGTTGAATAAACTTACCATAAAGAATCGTTACCCATTACCCAGGATTGATGACTTATTTGACCAACTTCAAGGTTCGAGTGTCTACTCGAAGATTGACTTAAGATCATGCTATCATCAACTGAGAGTAAGGGATGAAGATATTCCCAAGACTGCTTTCAGAACAAGATACAGACATTATAAATTTCAAATAATGTCATTTGGTTTAACTAATGCACCTGCTATATTCATGGATCTAATGAACCGTGTGTGTAAACCATACTTGGACAAATTTGTAATAGTGTTCATCGATGATATTCTCATCTACTCGCGTAACAAAGAAGAGCACGCAAATCATCTGAGAATAATCCTAGAATTACTCAAGAAAGAGAAGTTGTATGACAAGTTCTCCTTTCCGAATCTGCACGATATACCTCTCTATCTATCTTTACAATACGAACACCTTATAACACACAAAACAGTAATGGATAACAGATAGTCTAATCCCACGAGATATAAAAGCAGCTAGTCTATAGTATATGCGTCACACGTTAGTTAAGACGAGCACATAGTTCGCGAACAGAATCTACATTCCGAGACACGTACTATCCACAACTGCTCTACATTCTTCTCGTTCAGGAACAATCGAATGTAGATTACGATGTTTTATCACATCACGCATACTACGATTCACATTGACGAGCATTACCTAGTAGTAGCGCTCGTTGCAACGTACGGTGGCATGTATTTTGGTTCCATAAGAAATTACAGCGTGCTATTCCCATAACTCAGTCACATATAGCCTGATCGTGAGCTAATCTAACTACCAACGTCATCAGATTCGCAGTATCCGACTGGTTTTGATCTTCCACCCTCACGTAACTATACACCATCTTGAATCTTTAGCCTGCCAAGTACGTTGTACATGGTTGTGCAATGACAAAGACCACATTGCAACAGCGAATCATTAGACATGAGAGATGTCGTCATCCGAGTTAGCTCTAGAGTCAAGACTATACCACTCTCACAATCTTACTGACACAGGAAAGCATCCCGTTACGCATTACCAGGTTTGATTGACTTATTTGACCAACTTTAAGGTTCGAGTGTCTACGTCCGAAGATTTGACTTAAGACAGGGCTATCATCAACTGGGAGTCAGGGAAGGAGATATCCCAAGACTGCCTTTCAGGATAAGATACGGACACTATGAATTTCAAGTGATGCCATTAGGTTTAACTAACGCGCCTGCTGTATTTATGGATCTCATGAACCGTGTATGTAAACCATACTTAGATAAATTTATGATAGTGTTCATCGATGATATTATCATCTACTCTCGTAACAAAGAAGAGCACGCAAATCATCTGATAATAATCCTAGAATTACTTAAGAAAGAGAAGTTGTATGCCAAGTTCTCCAAATGTGATTTCTGGATTCGTATCGTGTAATTTCTTGGACACTATAAGGATAGTCAAGGACTTTAGGTTGACCCCGCCAAATGAAGCAGTTTAAGAATTAACATCTCCTACTACACCCATAAAAATACGTCCATTCTTAGGACTCGCCGGTTATTATCGGAGATTTATTAAAGATTTATCAAAGATTGCAAAGTCTTTGACTGAATTAAACCAGAAAAACAAGAAGTATATCTGGGGCGAAGACCAAGAGACAGCTTTTCAACTGCTTAAACAGAAGCTATGTGAAGCTCCAATCTTAGCATTACTAGAAGGAAATGACGATTTTGTTGTTTTTTACTGTGATGCAATCCATCAAGGACTAGGAGCGGTGTTAGTATAACAAAGAGAGAAGGGTATTGCATAGCATCCCGACAACTTAAGCCTACTGAAGAAAACAATACCAACACATGATCCTCGAATTAGGAGTTGTATTTCGCTCTATAAAATTTAGAGACACAATCAGTATGGCCCCAAATGTACTTTGTTAACTGATCATAAAAGTCTTTCCGCATATCCTTGATCAAAAGAGTGTTAACCTGAGACAATGCATTGGCTAAAATTGTTGTAATACGATTGTGAAATTCGAAATCATCCTGGAAGACAAATGTTGTAGCAGATGCCGTAAGCCTAGAAAGGAACAAATCAAACAATGTATTTTTGGTATATTTTGGTCATTTTAGGCACGTTTTTATAGGCAAAAGGTATGTGTAATTAAGCACATACCAAGCACTCAAAGAAGAAAACATCAAAGCTGAAAACTTACGAGGAATGAACAAAGCATTTGAAATACGTCCTGATGGAACTCGTTGTATTAAAAACCGAAGCTGGTTACCACTTTTTGGTAATCTGAGAGACTTAATCATGCATGAGTCCCATAAATCAAAATATTCCATTCACCCAGGTTCTGACAAGATGTATCAGGATCTAAAAAAACTCTATTGGTGGCCTAACATGAAAGCAATCATCGCTGAATATGTTAGCAAGTATTTAACATGCTCTAGAGTTAAAGCAGAATGTCAAAAGCCATTTGGCTTACTGGTACAACCAGAGATTCCTATATGGAAGTAGGAAAGAATAACGATGGATTTCATCACAAAACTACCCAAAACTTCAAATGGACATGACACAATCTGGGTCATTGTCGATCGCTTTACCAAATTCGCACATTTCATCCCTACCCGAGAGACAGATAGTATGGAAACCCTTACAAGATTGTACATAAAGGAAATAGTCTCCCGACATGGAGTGCCAATATCTATCATCTCGGATCGTGACAGTCATTTCACGTCCAGATTCTGGCAATCATTACAAAGTGCTTTGGGTACTCAATTAGACATGAGTACGGCATATCATCCTGAAACCGATAGACAAAGTGAAAGGACCATCCAAACACTTAAAGACATGCTTCGAATCTGTGTTATAGATTTTAGAAAAGGATGGGAAAAACACTTACCATTAGTAGAATTTTCCTACAATAACAGTTACCATGCCAGTATTAAGGCAGCACCATTTAAGTCACTTTATGGTCGAAAGTGCAGATAACCTATTTGCTGGGCCGAAGTTGGATATGTTCAACTTACAGGACCAGAAATAATCCATGAAACCAACTGAAAAGAGTGCACAAATTTGACAAACGTTGCAAGCTACAAGAGATCGACAAAGAAGTTATGCCAATATAAGACGAAAGCCTTTAGAATTTCAAGTTGGAGATCGTGTTATGTTAAAAGTATACCGCGTAAGGTGTCATCTATTCGAGAAAACAAGGAAAGCTTTATCCGGGGAATTGAACCTTTCAAAAATCCTTAAACGGATTGGCCAGTGCATCTGATACTTAGCTTCCCGAAGTGTCACGGTAATGTCCACTGTACTTTCGATTCGATGACAAACTCAACTTTCTGAAAGAAACCAGTAGAGTTATGGATCGCGTGAAGTCAAAGCAACTAAAAACAAAGTTCGTTATCCTATATCAAGCTAAGATGGAACTCTAAAGAGGACCCAGAAATTACGTGGGAAACGCGAGATTCAAATTCGTGCTAAGTATCCAAATTGTTTTCAACATCACCGGAATCCTACTAAATCTCGGACGAGATTTCTTTAATGGAGGGAGACTATAACAACCTTAATTTTCTATTAATGTAATTATCCATTCTTTTAATTTTAAAAAAAAATAATTAAGATGCACTGGTATTATCCATCTATTATATATAAATCACCTTTTTACAGGGAATTTTTTTTGCTTTATCTCATTATGCAACGTAACTTGCATCTTTAAAGTAAACGAGCTCACGCAACCTCTACCAATGCCATCTATATCTACGTTTATATCATGTAAACATCCTAATATGTCCCGATAGACAAACAAGGATCGTAAATCCCGATAGATCTATCCATAACATTCGCGCTCCCTCAACCGGTCATCCGGTCAAGAAATTGACAGTTCATGATAAAGTGGGCAATATAGTAAGTTGGGTTGTATAGGAACTTAGACCCAAATAGTAAATCAGTAAATGTACTTGTGTTCAACTGTTTAGAAATAAGCAATGTTCTCACCCCAAAAGATGATTTAAAACAATAAAGTAGGGGCTATGAAAACTCACCTCGTCGGTTAATCGCCTGAGATTGGTAATGGACTAAGGCACGTCAAACAGTGACGCAGTCAAACACCTAAATAATTATGACAAAGTCTGAGTCTACATTCTAAACACATGTAATGAATTATGCAAATGGTCAGAAGGTATGGTCGTTATGAATTAACGTCTTACGTTTTCTAAAGTGTTAACTAAACCGTTGGTTCTAGTGATGATACACGGCTACGCATCTATAAGTTTTTATACTTAACTTGATAGAATTATGCTATAACTTAGAATTACCTGGTCATCTTGCTAAAATAATACCATTTAAGTTTTAATATTATAACTATTATTTTTAATAACTATTGAATTACATGCATATGTTTGTCTCGCTCATTTATATACTCTAGCCATCGCTTAAGTCTCGAATACACATCCATTTTGTATATTGTAGTTCACGTGAAATTATCTAAAGATTTTGTATTAAAAATTATTTACTTGGAATTAATATTCTTATGTTTCATGACGTTTAATTTAAATCGTATGGCCTTTTAAAATCGTAATTTAAACTCAAATAAATTATGAAGATATTTTTGGTGTTTACTAAAATGTGTGAGCCGGGATAAACTCGCTTACCTGTTTAAAAGTTCGGCTTCCTTTGTTAAAATTTATAAGCATCGCAAATTATCGTTCTGACTTATACTCGTTAAAATAATTACACTTGTAAAACTAACTATAAATTTCTATGCTTATTAAAATCGATTATATATTTTATTACTATTATTTAATTTATTTTACCTATTTTAATCTTAAATATCTCTACTTTATACTCGTTATCAAATTTTCAATCCATTTGGAACTAGGGTTCGATAGTTTCGCACGAAATATATATCTACAATTTACAAATGAAGGTAGTATAAAAGTGTTCTACGTCAACTTGTCATAACCAAAAGAACATGTACTCTTTTATATTAACAAAATCTATTACTTGTATGTATACTTTAATCCATGTCCTACTACTTTTGTTTTCCTTTTTGGCTGCTCACTGACGCACAACAGTGAGTTTCCAAACTCACTGTTTTTCCTTCCTGATGCAACAATCATGCATATACTAGCCTTCCTCATATACAATACAACTTATTGTATGCACAATTACTAGTCACGTGTTCCACTTTTTCTTTCTTTTCTCTTTTTCTGCCACAACAGACGCAACGTGCATGTTTTAGTTTTTCATATGCATTTTGAATATGATCCTGACTTGTGGGTTTTACGACTGGGTAACTAGATTTCGAGACACCAACGACCTCTCGTGTACCTATATATAATATTTCATATCCATCCCCTTTTCTTCTTTTTGATGCTTACCTGACGAATTCAACAGTGAGTTTCCAAACTCACTGTTTCGGTTTTGTTTTACTACTAGCAATTCACATGTATATATATATATTAGATATTTTGCGTGTTTCTATCTTGGTTTTCTCTCCTTTACATTGTAACACATGCATGAATAACTGATTTTCATGAAACCCACATAATCCCGACCCCAGGTTTGGCCACGAGGTGGATGAAAGATCGAACTAAAGTGGGGCTGTGTCCTTTTCGTAACCCATTTGGCTGCATAGTACAACAACTGCTGTGAAACCCATGGTCTCAACCATGGCGGCAGCCTACCATACATGTCACCCTTGAGTGTAAGCGTGATACGCCCTAATGTGTCAACGGTCACGAGGTTTGGACACAAACCAACGAGTACGCCTCTGCTTGGTTTGATTCAGGTCTGTGACGCACCACGGTGAGCAAGTGGCTCGCCATGGTTCGTCTTGCTTACTTGGTCATGTTCACTATACGAATCAAGGTCACAACCTAAGAGTTTCTATAACGATTTACGTGTGATTTCAATGCTTATTAGCCCCTTATGAGCCTCGTAGTATACTATGCATGCGTTTAAAACTGTCGTGGTAACCTTGGTTTGTTACTAGAGGTTCACGTATGGCGTGTTGTCTATGTTAGTTATTTATACATTTTATTTTATGCATGCTACGATCAACGTTTGTGCGTGCGTATATATTAACCATGCATGGGTCCTAGGTTGTGAGCAAGTCATTTAAAGTCGAGGCTTTTGCTTGGTTTGGTCAAGACTAGTCGCGCTTGGTTTTTGGTCGAGTGTTATGCTACAAGACCCATGATATAGTATGATAAATATGATAAAGGTTAGGCTACAAAGATGACTTACAAAAGTCTGAGTATTGCTAAATGGGTTGAGGCGTGACGACGACGAGACGTTTGAACTAATCCCTTAGTTAATACTACTTCAAACCCGACGTTCACTAGCTCTTGAAAGCTTACTCTTACTGACTTGTGTAATCTTTGTTTTCAAGTTTTAGTGTGATGGAATAGCTCGTGCATGAATGCCTATTTATATTACAAGGTGACTATAGTTTCTCTGAAACCATACATGTGAATGTGAATGATATAATTCACATATACTATTGATGTATATGACACTATTCGTGATGATTACTCTTCTCATAATACTGTTAGAGGAATAGATACCTTTTGTGGATTGAAATTGAAATGGTGTTGAAAGACGTATCGGCTGAATAGTCTCAAGGATGTAGGACATGAGTTTGTAAGAATGAAATGATGATGTTGGTTCATCCATTTTGAATTTCTTTTATACGGAGTGTCTTAGATAGTATTTTGTACATTTAAGTTTTTAGGAAATGAAATGTTAAGTCGTATTATTTACTTAGTAAAGTATATACATTGGTCCCTTTATATTTTAGTTATTGTAGCATGAACGGGTTCTCAAAATAATATAGTCGTGCGATTTTGTTTCACGTGGCGTAAAAATAAAATATGATTGTTATTGCTACGCGATCTCTAAAGTACTCCTTTTTGATCCGTAAAATAAAATGATGATTTATGTGTGTCATTATAATTTTTTTTTAACTAGCGAAAAATGTCGTATGCCGTTTGAAAGATGTCTTTTATTGAAAAGGTGACGGTACATTTGAAATGACTTGCGATACATACTTTGCATAAAGGAACAAAAGTTATTTATTTTTCCGAGGTGTCACATCCGCCCTATGTTATGCGATTTCGTCCCGAAATCAAGACGTTGCGGTAGGTCGCAAGTTTGTGAACAAGTGAGGGTATTTGTTCTTAAACTGGTTCTCACGCATCCCTAACTGAATGTCTCGTTATTGTGATGAGCTAGTACGACAAAATGCTGGAAGTATATCCGTTGGAGTAAATAGTAGAGCCTTAAATTATTATTATTATTATTTTTTTCCTCCTCCCCTTTTTCCTTATAAATGCCATCTCATTCCTTTTGAATTTTTCCAACAACTTAAATCCTACTACAAAATACTTCAAATGGCCTGTTCGCTTCCTCATACTGATTCCGAAGTCGAAGCCTTGGTGCAAAGATTAATTAACGAAGATAAGGGTCGTCAGGATGTGCTTTTGAATTTGGCTTTTCAGTTTGAAGATTCATGCGCCGTCAGGGACGATCTTAGAAAAGCTTATGAGAAATGCAATGACATTTCTCAAGAGAGTCGTGCTTTGATTTGCACTCTTTTAAAAGAAAGTTCTGAAAAGGATCGCAAGCTGCATCTTTCTATGTATGGAAAGGCGGCACAACTAGAGAAACAAATGGATGCTAAGTCGGCTTGGTTTCAGGAAAAATACTCCGGCCGTACACATGGAGGTATAGGTTGCTCGTCATCACAGGCTAATTTCCCTCTTACCGAGAAAGAGTTACATCAACTCCGTATGGATGAAGAAGCTCTAAAAGAAATGTTGGAAGAAGAGGCCATGAACAAAAAGGCACAAGAGGAGAAAATTAGGCAAGAACAAGCCGAAAATGATGCATTCTTTTTAGAATTTAGGGTAGTGAGGTATGACTCAGAATGTGAGTCATCGGATTAATGGTCTAAGGATTGCTGTAACCATGTTGTTGTACTGCTTTGAATAAAACATTGTTGCCTCAAACTATGTACTTGTATTTCCACTTTTGCAAACCAACGGTTATTATGTAAGTAATCTAGTAAGTTCTAACGAATGCATTTGATCTCTGTAGTATCATAAAAATGTTTGCTTCATGACTGTTGCCTTGCCATGATACATCTTGAATGGAACAATTAAGTGATTTTAACTACTGTCTCTACCCAGTATTTTAAAGTGTTTGCGTGATAATTCTATATTGAATAATTAAGTGAACATGATTGTTGTCCCTCTTCAGTATTATAAAGTGAGTTAGGAATAGTGTTATTAATTTGTAAACTTTGTCCTAAAGTAATTATTCTAACAATTTGAAACCTTTCGGTGATTGATTTTACCTTAAGGGTTTGAAATAAGATTTAATTTTTTATGGGGTATCTCAGTCCTTTCAAGTCAGAAACTTTTGCCCTGAATTTAAGCGTCTTATTCATGGCATGGGACAAAAGTGGCAAGTAGGGCTCCAACGGCTAGAATGTGGCGAACCGTTACCTCCATTTTATATATATACACTTTGCCATTTTCTTGAATTTGTCAAAACGTAAAATAAGTTTCCTTACTTAAATTTTCATTCATCCTTAGATCAAAATGTCATATCTCGTTCCCTTGATTGCGGTTGTGTTCTTAGTGGTGGTTGGTTGTTATTTGGCGAGTGTTCCACAGGAAGAGGATCACCAGTACATCGTTGCAATACTAGGGCTTATTGTGCCACTCATCATTGTGGCGATAGGCGTGGAAGTTTTCTGGAAAAGGTAGCTTTCGTTAGTAGGCTAGCGGGTTGTATCGTCATTTTGTCCTCGAGTATTTTAATAAATCTTATGCTAGATCCTCTAGAATAAATCATCGAACGTTTCATCTTTAGCCTTGTTTCGTTTATGTAGAATTAAATCCTTATGATGTATTAATTTTTTTTTGATGAATTGCAGTCTTTCATAGTTTCCTTGAGTATTGTCTTTAATGTGATGAATAAAATGTGTATGCGTTCAAACCTTTGTCATTACATCGAATACTATTGGGCATATTTTATCGACCTAACTTATACATAGTTGATCAGGCTATGTATACCTTAGGTTTACATTGACATCCCCGTTTCCTTTATTTATTTGTTTGTGATTGTAAGCGTAGTTGGTATAGAGACTCGTAGTGTATATAAATTGTCGTATCCCCCAAGTATCTGATGAATGATATTGTAGTATATGTCAATTTGTGGTCTATGATTTCCTTGCTACTTTCTACCACACATGTGGTTCTCTAAAAGTTTATGTTTACCTTATGTGTTTATTTTACTAAGTACATATCGCCTCATATGTTGGTGTGTAAAATCATTATCTCAGCATATAAGTTACTTTGAATAATTACTTTTTGTTGAAGGTTTAGGGTTTGGTTGCAATCGCTCTTGCTAATCATAACTTGTCCATCATAAATGTTTTAAATCAGTACTCCTCATAACCCCTGCTCACTACGCCGCCCCTTTTCTTATCTCTCTCAACTTTCACTTTACTTACCTCCTATCCCGAATTATCGTCACTCCCCCATATCAAGTTTTTCTCCTTCTTCCTCGAAACTGTCGGTTACCAATCCCTATGGAGTTTCCAATCGAGATTTTTACTCCCGTCATGATCATAATCATCACATCGCTTATTTTGTTGATCTACCCGATGTGTTTCTTTTCACGCGGTGATGTATCTGTCGTTTTAGCATTTTACATTTTTGTTGTATTTCCTATATTTTGCATTTTGTTGTATTATGAACAAAAATACTATGGATCTGATTGAATAGGGCTTCGCGTTATGTATTTTATGGTTTAATCTTTCTCGTTATACTCATATGTTGATATGTGCCCTACCTTGCATCTGGGCATGGTTCGAAGTTATTACCTGGTAAGCCTTTAGATGTGTTTAGTATTTCCATTTTCATTGGAAAAGCGTTTATTGGTTGTAAATAAGAAGGGTTTTGGAAAAATGTCGAATAGTGGAAGAAAGAAGCCAAAAATTGATTCGTTGACGGTATATATATATAAAACAACTCAAATGCAAATCTCAACCAAATGCCCTTGACCAAGGCAAAAGGTCAAAATGTGTAAAAGCTCTATGGTGTTTTGCCTAACGAAGACTGTTGATGATGAATAAGATTTTGGTGCGTGTTTTGTAACATGCTGGATCAGGGTAGTCAACCTGCTTCTGCCATAAGGATAACGGGGCTTTTGCATATAAATCAACAGTGATTGCGTGAGCAGCTTCAATTAGCGTTACGATACGTCTTTCAACGTACACCCATTTTGTTGTAGAGATTTGTATGAGTTGCGAGCAACATACGTTTCATGAAGAGATGCTTTCCTCCCAAAGATCACATCTCCGCAATCTATCACCACAAACTACACAGACCATCTGCCCCCGTCTCCCTACACGCCTCCTTTTCACCCGCATCCGCCCTACTATATCACTCTACCCCCCAAACACCCCAAACCAAACATACTCACCCGGCCTCCCCTCCACCCACTCACCACACCCCAAGCACCACAAACCGATTCATCCACTATCCACTTAGCTTCCCCTGCCCCCACCATCCCCCATCATACCTAATAAACATTTATTTGAAATATCCGAGTAGATTATAGTATACACACTAGTTCTACATCCGCCACAATCCTATATGTTCGTCCGAATCCACATCCACTCCTTCACCCAATGCTCCTCCCAAACCCACACCACCTTTCCCTCCCTAACCCCTCCCCCCCCCCCTCACTCCCCCCTCCCCTCCTCAACCACCATCCATCCTCCACCCCCCACATATACCCTCGCACCTCCCCCCCAATAACATTATCATAACTATTCACGCAAAGTTCTGATTAAAACCAATTCAGTTCATTATCTGTTCTGATTAGTCTCTCGGGATAGTAGACTTTAAGCCGCACTCGGATCATCTGAGAAACCTTGATTATAAATTCTGGAGCTTCATTTTTTGACTTAAGCACTTCTTACCAATGTAATCGAGAGTAAATCATCAACAATGACGTGGATGTTCTTTCTTTCCAATACACTTGCGGACTCGCATTGGTCCACAAGATCCATGTGCAATAGATAGAGTTTTTTTTGGTTGGTGTCTTTAGATTTAGGCAGAGATGTAGCCAAGAATTTGTATTGAGAGGGCTTGATTTTTTTCCGCTATATAACATATTAATTTCATATTTTAAAAGCTGGACTGTATACAATTTTGAACTCGTTTATGCGGCCCTCTATGGTAGGGTAAAGTAACCATATACAACGAGTTTTGGAAAATCCAGCAGTTTCTTGGCGGGGGCGGTTTGGTTAGGGTTTTTTCGTGGGGGGGTCGATATTGCAGTTTGTGAACTTGTGATAGTTTTTGTTTTTTTTAAGTACCGGTGGAGCAGATAAAATATATGTTTGTTATATTTTCCAAACTGAAAAATTACAGGATTCCTTAATCATAATTACGTTAGTAACCGGGGTTAAGGAAAATGGTTGAGTAACCACCGGCCACAATGTTAATGAGTGTACACATAGCAGATAAAGCACCAACCCAATCGTCTTAGGCCAACGCCAAATCTAACGCTTGCTAATTGTAATGTTTAGTAAAATATCCTTATTTCTTTTTTCTAGTAATAACATGAGACATATTCTAACTCATCTTTGAAGAGTTGAAAATAATTCATTTGTTTTATTCTTATATTAAATAAAAGATCATATATATTCTGATTTTTTTTCATTCGTGTGGGTGAACTAGTGGGTGGTGGACAAATGTTTGGACATTCGTTTTTATTTTTTTTATTCACTCTTCTCTTCTCTTTTTCTCCAACTCTCAATCTTCTTCCGCTCATATTATACTTCATTTCTCATTTTCATAATCGATTCTTCTATGACTTTTTCTTTTTATTTTAACAATACCACAATTGTTTATTCTAATTACAAGGGGGGTAGTTGGACGGTTGCTTAGTTTTATGGGGATTAATCCAGGACTATGGTATTGACGATGATCGTACTATTATTCGTAAAGAGAACGGGAACCCCCCCCCAAAATCCACATTTTTCCCCCCTTGCTGTCTGGGTCCTTCCGACTTCTTTCTTCGGGCGATTCTGACAACGAGCACCTCCAGACCAGTTCTAATGGCTCTATTAGTGGATTTAGGTTTGTGGGGTTTCTTCTTGCTTTTGCCCATTGCACACGCAGAACACAAGATGGTCCTTTTTAAACTTTAGCTTAGGGAGACCTCGAACAAGACCGTGTCTAGCTAAATGGTTGATTGCACAATGTTTTTCAGATGAGATAGGACGTCATGGTGCCATAGCAGGACTTTGATCTTTGAGGCCTTTGATAAGTGAAATTATAGGAGAGGACGGATCAGATCTTTAAGAGACAGATAGTGTATACAGATTGTTGCCTCGAGATCCAATCAATAGATCAACACCTTCTAGATTACGAATGATAGCAGGGTGACGGAAAGCAATTCAAGGTTTCGAATCAAGAATTTATTCATGGAGGAATATGTGTTTTAGTGTCCAAGTCCTTCTACAAAGTAACACCCTTGAGATGTAACATTCCAGTCTGACGAATCAAGACATATCACAATAATCTTGCCAGTGCACATTTCTGAATTTGGGACTGATACCCAATAAATTTATTGACGAAAAAATGGTTAGTTGAGGGCGGATCTCGGTCATATTGCTGGGTAGCAGCCGGGGAGTCAAATTACCCAGAAGAAACCAATTTTGGCCGACCCTGCATTTCATCCTAATGAGGGAAGATGAACATCTGGAATACTTGGATCCCCAGATTATTGGGTTCCTTTTTTGTTAGCAGATATAGATTTAATAATCTTAGATTTGCTAACTGGAACATTAGTTTTAGATTTCTTAGGTTTTCTTGAGTAAACCAATGTTACTACAAGTTTAGGTGTATCACTTTCTAGAGCAGTTGGTTTTCTAAGGGGCACTTCATTAGCAGTTCCTTGTGGTTATCTAGTAAGGGCACGCATTTCCTACTATAGTGGAATGTCCGAAGTAGGTCTCCAAGTGTATTTGATATTGTGGACAATTTTCATGTTTCGTTTCCAAACTTTTCTCTTTGAACTTTTCTTAACAGATTTAGATTTAGTTACGAGCATTCACATCATTGATAAAAATTCAAGAACAACCAAATACATGATTATCAGAAGCATTGCTACCATACACTTACACAAAAAGTTTCAGAATTAGCATATGCTTGAAATGCTGCAAATTTGCATTTCATTTTAGGTTCAACAAAACAATTCTTATTTTTCAAACTAAGATTTAACTGTCCTAACGGTGGGCTTTCTACTTTATTCTTCTGAGTTTGACTACTTGTGATTTCGGTGAATCTTATCTTTCTTTGTTGTAGTTTTGAAGCTTGTGATCACACGCTAGCACTATCGTAGACGCGTTTTACGTCTCTTGTAGAAAGACAACATAGGTTTGTTAGTTTAGTAACTAGGTTTGATGAAGATGCTGGTTTTATGTTTTGTGTGCTACCGGAGGATGTGACGGGTCAGTGAATCTAACTCTTTAGTCTTGTTCGTGGGTTCACAAGCCACTAATTGTCACTTGAATTTGTTGATGCAGGCAGGTTTTGTCTGATTATTATAAGCAATCCTGAATTAGTTTTGGTATACTTACAAGAGAGTCTAAGGAATCTATTTAGAGGAATTTTGTGATTTTTTTTTGTTCCACTATTTCTCTTAAAACTCGCAGGCTTGTTTCTCTGAAGTGTGCCTAAGGTAGTCAGAGTGAGTTGTCCTATTGTTCAACAATCTAGGGGCTATAGGTTCCACATCAATCTTAAGCATTTCTGGAGCAATAGTGTGTTTGGTAACAACATTATCAGCTAAATCTTTTCCTTTAAGTTTCCTTAATTCATCCTTGAGAGTTGTAATGACTAAATCTTTTTTCTTGAAGACTTACATTTAAATCAGAGATTTCCACAGGGACTTTTGGTTTACTTGATTAATTAATAGGCATTCACTCATTGTCTTTTGAGGAATTACGTGTTGTTTAATCGAGAGTCATAAAGTTGCTTATAGGTCTGTTTCAAATGTTCATTCTCAGCAATAAGCTTTGACACCCTATGATCCAATTTAATATTTATTGTTTCAATCTCTTCTATGTCTTTCTTGACCTTATCCTCATTCATATTTCCAATTAAAGATTTAATTCTCTCTTTTAACTTCTTTATGACCGTGTCTTTCTCTTGGGACTGAGCTTTCAATTCATTTAATTCAAAATATTGATCAAAATTTGGAGCACTTTGATTTGAAACAGAATTGTCTCTTTGAAAAATTTCCTGATTAAGTTGAGTATCAACTTCTAAAGAGATGCAATGTTTTTCAAGAGTGGTATAACTTCTAAAACAGTTATCGTAAAAGTCTTCTTTTTAAATATGACATCCTTTTTGTTGAGAAGCTCAGTCTCAAGTTTGAGACACTTTTCACATTCATTCACATTTACAGAAGCATTATCCATAATAGAATTCATAAATTTTTGTTCAATATTATATTTATTGTTCACAATATCTTTGTTATGACTTGTTCCAAGAGTCGTTCGTTTTCGTTCAAAACTTTATTCATTTTAACTTCAAATGTTTTTTACTTTAAACGATGTTGTTTCATAGCATGTTCCATTTGATGAAAGATATTTTGGACTTCATAAAGTTCATCAATCAAATATTGATCGAATGTATTAAATAAATCCTTTAGAGCTTTTACAAATGGAATTATTTCATCCCTACAACAAGCTTTTGTATGTACGAACCCCTACGACCCCTCAGTGATGGTTGTAGCCATAGTTCTTTCTTTGACAAACACGTCAAAAACAACAAGATGGTGTTTAAGTTTCTTCAAACTCGTATTAACCATGCTGACTTTAGGAAGTTCTTTTGGAACCTTAACTTTGGTGGATCTACAAGAAGGACTAGGATCTGAAGAATTCATAGAATTCTAAGACCAAAAGGATTGTTTAGCAGATAATTTAGTTTATGAAACAAATCAATTTTCAAAATCTTAAGAAAGTTGGTTAAGAACAGCATAATCAACTGGCATGGTATTAACTTTCTTTTCTAAAACCATTGGATCTTGTTGTTTTAAAAGAATTTTTAAACGACTCTCTTCAGCAAGCATTAGGGTCTCTTCAGAGTCAGAATCACAATAGCACTAGTGCTCTTAATGACATTACATTCATAAAGCTTTGGTTCCAACTGATGAGCTTTCTTCAGATAAAAAGGATTTTGAAAACCTAGAGCTTGTTTAGTGGTATGGTCATAGAAAACTTGTGGTTTTGTCAACATATGAACAGTTTGTGCTGATTGATTTCTTTTATAAACAATATTATCGAGCTGTTTGATCTTCTTTTCTAAAGCAATTTCTTTATTAATGTTTCTAGATTCTTCTATCTTGAAATCATTTTTGAGAAGAGTAACTGTTTGCATTAAAGATTCTTTTTCTTTTAGGTGTTCAGAAAGAGTTTGTTTAAGACGATCAATCTCGACAGACTGTTCACATGAATCTGAAACGTTATCTTTACTTTTTAAATCAACATTTTGGCCTTATTTCAACACTTTAACTTGTTCTTTATATCTTTCAAGTTCAGCAGTTAAAGTATCATTGACACTTTTATTCTTCAGATTTATCTTGGTGCAATTAATTACTTGGGTTTTTAGTTGTTCAATCACAGATAATATTAGTGCATCTTGTTGTGCAGATGAGTTAGAATTCTAAACAATAGTCTGTTGTGATTCAGTCACATATTGAGAATAAGGAATGATATTGCTATCACTAGTTATTTTAGTCTCTGAATATTCACAACACTCGACTGTTCAGAAGACAGCCTCACCTGCACATCTTGATTTATCATATTGTTATCCATATTATCAGGATTGTGTACCTCAGCGAGAAAATCTGAACCATAATGAGACAAATTTGCCATGAGGGCAACTTTGGCAGTATTGAGTTCATCACAATTAGAGTTATATGCATCCAAACCATCGGCTTGATAAGCGGCATTGTAAGTAATGACTGTCTGTGTGGCTTGACCTTCTTTAATTCCTAGATCTACCAAAAATGCTAGCTCTTCTTCATGTAGAATTTGACCATTTGCTTGAGCTTGTACAAGCAACACTTTATCCTTAAACCAAGAATCATCTTGTTTCCTTTTAGGTTTAGTACACTATCTAGACATGTGTCCTTCCCCTTTGCAGTTGTAACAAATAACAGTCATTTGTTTCCCAGAATTGCTTTCACTTGCTCTTGGAGTGTAGGTCCTACTTATACCCGTAGCAAAAGAAATTTGCCTCCCCTATACTGGTTGTAAAGTTACTCTTCCATCATTAATGGTAGCTTGTTGCCTAGGGTTTGACGAATTCCTCAGCTGGTTGTTGGTAGTAGGATAGCGAGATGTGACGACAGCTGATAGGAATGACATCATATGGTTGATGGCATCAATGGGATC
>BQNB010044266.1:0-20431 GCA_026074375.1 Tanacetum coccineum | reverse complement strand
TGAAACTTTAACAAGAGTTTATTTAGGATCATATGAACATTATAAAGGTGTAGGAGTAGAAGTAGAACATCCAGAACCTAGGTTTGAGCTTCAAGGAGAAAAATGGTGGAAATGGGTCATTTCGGGTAATATTTCCACTTGTATGCCTTGCATTTTGTTCCCGGGGCTTCAAATCTTCAAAGCTTTGCTTAAATGGTCTTCTTAGATGATCCTAGGATCTTGTGGAGCAAAGGATTTCTTCCATTGATGGGTTATAGAAGAAGATGTGGGGGATGAGTAGAAATGAGAGATTTGGGGTTCTATTTATAGTTGAAAACACTTAGGGCTTAAGGTTTCTTCTATGATCTGATGTTGGACACTTGGAGGGTCTAGTACATGAAGTGTTGAAGCTATGGATTGAGTTGTTGAGTCTAGGAATGTAGATTGAAGTGGTGGATGGTGTTGTTTCTTGCCACAACTATTTTGGACAAAAGGGGGGAGATGTGGCTCAATTTGGAGCTAAGGAAGGCTAGATATTTGTAGTAGCAGCTGAGTAAGCAACTTAGGAACACATGTGGGTGAGTTATTTTGCAAGGAGAGGCTTTAAAATGGGTCGAATTTGAGTAAGATAAGTCGTGGGTCATTTTAGGGCTCGTTAGGGTTTCTTTGGGTTTTCAAGGCTTATAATTCATGCATGCTTGATTAAAGATGATAGGATACTGACCTTAGGCCTTGTATTAATAATTATCAATGAAAATTGATTGGTGGTTTAAGCTAAAATGGTTTGAAAAGGAATGAGTAAGTCGCGGGTTCCATTTAGGGCTTGTAATGGATTATTAGGGTTTTCTAGGTTTCAATCTTTTGTTCATGGCTAAGATAGAGATAGATAATGATTTGTAAACTCATTTTATGAGTTTACAATGGTTCTTGGTTGATTGTTCGGGATTTAAAATGGTCAAAAATGAGTAAACGAGTCAAATGATCCATTTAGGTATGTTTAGGGTTTCTCGGATTCAATTTTTGTATAAATGATATGAGATGATGAAATAATGATGAAATAGGATTGACATAGTTGTAAAATAAGTTATTACAACTTATTTGAGTTTTGGTTGGGGTTTAAAATGGATAAAAATCGATAAACGGGTCATAGTGTAGTATTTAGCTCGGGTTAGGGTTTCTGAGTTTTGAATTAGGGTTTTGAGTGTAAAAATGTATATGAAAGTTTATGAATAGAATAATTAGGGTTTACACATTGTATATTGAATGTATTAGCTTGTACACAAGTGATGGTGAAGAAATTAGAATGAAAACGGAGGTAAAACGGCTATTTTAGATGTCATGCTTAATGACTTGTACATTGTGCTTTGAAAACTTGTACTTGACTTGGAGGGAGTTTATATTTCAAATGAGATGTTATATTATTTGTATATATGCTTTAGTATCTTGTACATTCACTTTAGATATTAACCCTTCATCAATTTAGGGTTTAGAGGCATACGATAACGGTTTAAAGCCCATTTTGATATAACGTTGTGAATGGTACATTATAGGAATAATGTACTTTGTAAAAAGGATATGATGATATTGACTTGACATGTTATGATGTTTTCTTGACATATATGAAGATATGATGACTTAGGTATGTTGCGTGAGCTCGTCTACTTTAGTTATGTAAGTTACATGACATACTGAGATATTGACAATGCAAGTAATGTAATAAAGCGAAAAATTTCCCCGTATAATTGTGATCATAGTAAAATAGGTTGATGAAAATTCTTGGGTTGTTATACTGTGCCACTTCGTGCCATAAGTTGCTCAATTACCTGAGATAAACATGCTAAAAAAAGTCAACACAAAGGTTAAGTGAAATTCATAGGTTTAATAAACAGTTTGAGTACAAGTTCAGTAGTGGGTTACGTTGTTATACATCCATAGTTTGTAATAATTGTAACGAATACAATTATCATGAAAAACCGTATATAGGTTTAAGTTAAATAGTTTGAATGCAAATTCAGTAGTAGGTTACGTTGTTATACACCCATAGTTTGTAATAATTGCAACGAATACAATTATCATAGAAAAACATTATTATTGCTTTAAGCTCATGATACCGAAGCCTTAGGATAATCAATAATCATAAGTAATTGCCCCAATGGGTGCCTTTGCCAAAACACCCGCATAGTTATTTATAATGAAGTTCTATTGGTTACCGAAAGTATAGGTACACCAACGGGGAGTCCAGTCCTAAATAGATCTTTTCACAACATTTGCGCTCACTCCGTAGAGTAATTAACGGTTCATGATAATGGGGTCTTAATGGAAAAATAGTTACTTAGGCAATAATGTATCAGGATAGCATACAGAAAAATACTTGCATTCATAGTTTAAGCATGTATCCCCCTCGTGGGTTTATGAAACATTTAAAAGAGTTAAATGCGAGGCTATGAACTCACATATAGCATATAGTTGTAAAACACTTGTATTTATGGTTATAGCATGTATCCCCCTCGCGGGTTTATAAAACATGTAAATATGTAAAGGCGAGGTTATGAACTTCACCTTAATAGTATAGGGAAATCTGATTGATGGAAAAAGTATATGAAATGAAAGTAACGGCTTCGTCATGCAACCTGGGTAATATGTCAAGTCTTAGTTTGATTGGATATGCTTTATGTCATAATGAAATATCATCTTTGATTGAATTTATTATGGAAATATCGTATCACTGTTCGGGCCATCATAATTCAGAGGTCATGTAGTAAACGTTTAAGGAGCCAGGATACTTTGGATCGTAAATCCAGCAAACTCGTCAAAACGTTTACCCAAATGAAACCCCTCACATGAAGCTCCCTAGTAAAGTGATACATTATAGCTTTAAGTTTCTTCAAAAGCTAGATATATTTTTATAATTAATAAAAATATAATATTTTATAAGTTTGCAAAATTGGCAAAATATACCCTTGGATTATAAACTTTTACAAGTTTAGTCCTTTATATAAAAGATTTATATATATATATATATATATTAAACCTTTAACTTTGAAACTTGGCAAAACAAGTCCTTAATTTTGAAAGGTTGGTTTTATAAAATCAGGGGGCAATCCTGAATAACAGTACTATAAAATAGTAAGGTATAATGGAATTGTATTATATCATAAACAACTTGCCTTTATACTTTACATAGTCAATATTTGACAAGTGTTTTTATTTATACCACACATCTCGTGGTTAGGTTCTAATAAAAGCTATAACTAGAATCTAATCTAGTAGTCCGAGGGTCTTTTGTTTCTGCAGTTCCTGGTCAGATGACCAACCTTGTTGCAAGTCTGACACCTGATAGTGCAAGGTCCTATATGATACAGGGTGCATTTTTTTTACACAAGGGACGGTTTCTAGTATACCCTTTGTTGGCAGTATAAGTCCTGAAGGTTTCTTGCCTCCTATTCTGCTGTTGGTGGTGATCATTGCTATGGTTGTTGTTACGGTAGTTGTTGTTGTTGAAAGTTCTTCTATCGTCAAACTTTCGTTTATGATCACTGGTCCCTTGTACAGAACCATGCTTTAGTACCTGATCCATTAGCCTCTGGGTTATGTTGGCAACTTCTTCCAGAATTACGACAATAATATCAGCAACTAATTTCATGATGGCGGCCGAAGTCATAATTGGTGTTGCAGATGTTGACGTCCTTTTGGGAGGCATTCTATCAACATAAGACAACACGTAATAAGAATGATATCACAAGTCATTGTCAAAATTTTCATACATAGTGGTATTGAAATCATTTGACATATCATTGTATGGATTCTTATTTGACACAAGTTCTAACAAAGTAATACACATCCTTTGGTATTACATTGTAGGATATAACAGAAAATTTTAGATTTCAGCGATGAAACATTCAAACAAGCATCTGACTTATTAGATTTCTCGGGGACTGGTTCACTTCCTAGTGGTCGTGGTATGATCCATAATGAGTTATCTAACTCTTCAAAGATATACTCATTGAAGGGATAATCTGGTGGTGGCGTAGTTGACCTAATTGATGGTGTTGTTCTTGATGATGAAGACAGAAATAGCGAGAAATGACATATATGATGTTGAAATGGTAAGGTATAATGGAATTACAAATTTATTTATAGATAACTTATCTTACATATCTTACATATCCCAAAATCTGACAGGTGTTGATACTTATACTACGTGTCCTTAGATAAACAGTGATATAGATAAGGTTTCGATCTAGTACTATTGGAGTTTACGAAGTGTGTCCCATAAGTTTCTTTATATATAATTGATGGCGATCTTGGATATCTTCAAGGGTCATTTCTAAATCAGAAATCCTAAAGTGAACAAAAGCAATCTTGTCTCTCTATCCCATATGCTTCTTTTGTAGTCCAAGTATATGTGTACGGGCTTCCTTAATTTTGGCTTTTACTTCATCAAAATCCCTTGGTATGATTATCCAATCATTAACAAGTCTTTCTTCTATTTTCTCAATATAGTGAAAAGAGAGTTCTTCCAAGTAATCCAAAATACTTTCAATTTGTTCCTCATGGTGTTTTACACGCATCTTGATAGAACTTTTTCCTAATTCATATATCTGAGGTGGGGTAGGAGTATAAGTTAAGAAAGATGGCGGTACTAGGATACGGTCTTGCTTCTAAGATGAATTAGATAACGTAGTTGAGGAAGAAGATGGGGGATGGATTTGCTTCTTAGGTGGTAATAAGTCTTCAGGAACAAAGAAATATCGAGGATCAAATAGTAGTGATGGTGGTAATACCGGAAATGGAGTCAAAATAGCTGGTGGAGTAATAAGATCTTGTGGTGGGATAGGTAGTTCCTTAGCATAAAATGCTTGCATGTCCTTCAGATACGGATTATTGTAGAAAGGTGAGAATACAGGTGGGATTTCATCATTCTTAGAATTTTCTGAAAAGTCAGAGGAGATGTTTCCTGGTTTGGCCAGGAAATAGTTCGGTAAGGTTGAAGTATAGCCAAGAATATTTGCAGAGGAAAAAGTTCATTCCTTATCAACATCGGATGGGGTAGGATAGGTGGGGAAAGACATGACTGTATAACAACCTAGTAAAATAGTATAAGTTATTTATATAATAGTATAATAGTAGGGTATTATCTGCCATGGAAATTTCTTACACATACTATTCTGGAAACTACAGTGGCACGAAGGACTTTCTTGGATGGAAAAAGAAAAGTAGTTATAGTCAAGGTTTTAACCTTGTTCTCTATAACCATGGATCTTGATACCAATCTGTAACACCCCCATTTTGATAAATATAGCAGCGGAAGCTAATCTGGGGTATTACTTCATAGTACAACAGTCGTAATCATAGAAAACGACTCAAAAGAGACGTTTTTGGAAAAATTTAGTTATCATTTATTTATTCATCAGAGTTTTACAAAAGGAGGTCCCAAAATCTAGAAACATAAAGTTTGAATAATAACAGTTTTAGCCATCTTTAAGTTCGTGCCACTCCGTGCCATAAGTTGCTCAATTACCTGAGATAAACATGCTAAAAAATTTAACACAAAGGTTGAGTGAAATTCATAGGTTTAATAAACAGTTTGAGTACAAGTTCAGTAGTGGGTTACGTTGTTATACACCCATAGTTTGTAATAATTGTAACGAATACAATTATCATGAAAAATAGTATATAGGTTTAAGTTAAATAGTTTGAATGCAAATTCAATAGTGGGTTACGTTGTTATATAAACATAGTTTGTAATAATTGCAACAAATACAATTATCATAGAAAAACATTATTATTGCTTTAAGCTCTTGACACCGAAGCCTTGGGATAATCATTAATCACAAGTAATTGCCCCAACGGGTGCCTTTTCCAAAACACCCGCATAGTTATTTCTAATGAAGTTCTATTGGTTACCAAAAGTATAGGTACACCAACGGGGAGTCCAGTCCTAAATAGATCTATTCACAACATTCGCGCTCACTCCATAGAGTAATTAACGGTTCATGATAATGGGGTCTTAATGGCAAAATAGTTACTTAGGCAATAATGTATCAGGATAGCATACAGAAAAATACTTGCATTCATAGTTTAAGCATGTATCCCCCTCGCGGGTTTATGAAACATTTAAAAGAGTTAAATGCGAGGCTATGAACTCACGGATAGCATATAGTTGTAAAACACTTGTATTTATGGTTATAGCATGTATCCTCTCGTGGGTTTATAAAACATGTAAACCTTAATAGTACAAGAAAATCTGATTGATGGCAAAAGTATAAGAAATGAAAGTAACGGCTTCGTCATGCAACCTGGGTAATATGTCAAGTCTTAGTTTGATTGGATATGCTTTATGCAATAATGAAATGTCATCTTTGATTGAATTTATTATGGAAATATCGTATCACTGTTCGGGCCATCATAATTCAGAGGTCATGTAGTAAACGTTTGAGGAGCCAGGACACTTTAAATCGTAAATCCAGCAAACTCGTCAAAACGTATACCCAAATGAAACCCCTCACATGAAGCTCCCTAGTAACGTGATACATTATAGTTTTAAGTTTCTTCAAAAGCTAGATATATTTTTATAATTAATAAAAATATAATATTTTATAAGTTTGCAAAATTGGCAAAATATACCCTTGGATTATAAACTTTTACAAGTTTAGTCCTTTATATAAAAAGTATATATATATTAAACCTTTAACTTTGAAACTTGGCAAAACAAGTCCTTATAGTTATAACTTTAATAAAATGACATTTTCAGCCCCTCTAGTTATTAATTTCAGAAAGTTACAATATATACCCCTTGCATGGAATACTTTTGCAAAATAAGTCCAAAATGCCATGCAAGCTTATTTTAAGACTCCAAATGATATTTGCAGGTTATAGCTTATTAGTATAAGCTAAAATAAGAAGTTTTAACGTAACAAAAGTTTAGAAAAAGGATCCGTTAGCTAGAAAATCAAAACGGGTCGTTTTTAGGGTTTTTATCAAAAACACATGGGTTTGTGGATTCAAAGCTTCAAACAAGAGTTCATGCATGATCTTAGGAGTATTATGAACATTCATATACAGAATATAAGCTTATGGAACAAGATCTTAGGCTTACTTGAGCTAAAATGGGTCGAAATGGGGTTTTCGGGTTCGTACGCCTAGAAATGGCTTCAAGACTTCATTTTTCTTGCTTCTTGGCTTCTATTCTGAGCTTAGGGACTTCTTTTGATCTTCTATGGCTGCTATGGAAGTGTTAGAATTCCATTTGAGGGTAAGAGAGGAGTTGTGGGGGATGATTTGAAATGGGGTGTTGGTTCGTGTATTTATAGGGTAGAATTACCCTTGGTGGCCAAGAAAACTTAGAGATTAAGGTTAGGATCTGTAGATAGGTGACTAATGAGGGCTAGGGATGAGTATTGAGATCTAAGTTAGTAGCTATGAAGTGTTGGAAGAGTTTTGGGAGGGGTGATGTGGTTCGGCTAGAATGAAGCAACAAGGAGGTGATGTAGCAAGCTTGGTGGCCAAGAGTTGAAAGAGAGGTGCTTGTAAGCTGCTTAGGAAGGTAGTAGCTTAGTCATAGAGGTGCTAGGTTAGGTGCTTGGGTTTAAAATGGGTCAAAATGGAGAGAAAAGGTGTATCGGGTCATTTAAGGCTCATTTAGGGTTTTTAGACTTTATTTTTGAGTTAGGGCTAGGGTTTTGGATAGATTAAGGTTTAGAATTAGTGTTAGGATTATGTTTTAGTGTTTAGGATTAGTGTTTAGTGCTTAGGATTAGGTTTTAGGGTTTAGTTTTAAGGTTAAAGTGAAATTAAGGTTTAGGGTTTTGTTTTTAGGGTTTACATGTTGTACATTGAGTGTATTAGCTTGTACAAAAGTGGTGGTAAAGAAACTAGAATGAAAATGGTGGTAAAACGGCTATTTTGAAGGTCATGCTTAATGAACTTGTACATTATGCTTAAAATGAGTTGTACATTGTTTTTAGAGGGAAAATTTATTCAAATGTTATGGATTGATACTTGTACACATTCTTTGGATACTTGTACATTCACTTTATATGTATACATTACATATAATTAGGGTTTTGATATAAACGTTTAACGTTTAAAGCTTGTTTTGCTATAACATTGTTTAATGGATAACGTTTTTGGTAAAAATGATATTAGGGCATAGACTTGACATATTTAAGATGTTTACATGATATAGATGGCATAGGTGGGTTGTGTGAGCTTGTTAACTTTAGTTATGTAAATAATGTTATATAATGGAATGTGATAAAACAAAAAAATTTCCCGTACAAAGGTGTTTATAACATAATAAGTAGATATTACATTGATGAAAATCTTGGGTTGTTATAGAACTGTATAGGAATTAGTGATGTTCCCCAAATCAACTTATGGTTCATCTTTATCACTGAAGAACTCAACATGAGTGGCTTCAAGTGTATGACTCGCTCCTATTTTGAACATGTCTTTAGGGTTATCTAGATCATATGAACTAGCAGTATTAACTGATGGATCAATAATATTAAGTTTAAAACGACCATTATTAACTTCAAGACTGGCAGTATTAACATGTTGTCTAACAGTATTAACTTCCTGAGGACTGCTATCATCTTCAGACTTATCTTTTTCATCATTTTCATTATCTGGACCGTCTTCAACCTGCTTTTGATCATCAACAGCAGATTTTGGTTCACCATTACCAACATCCTTGGAAGGTGAATCAAAGTATGAAGCATCTTTCCAAATTGGCATCACAATGCAATCTTGACTGATTTCTTCTTTCTGTGTAGATGTACCTGCATTAAGTTCTCCTTGTGTACCTACAAATTCATCAGTGATTGTACCTGCAGTAACTGGTACATAATTCATAGATTGGGTTAGAGAATCAATATCAAATAGCTACTTTGGACCATTCCCTTCTATCATATTATTCTCTAAAAACCTAATATGCAGGTTTTCTTCTACCTTTCTGGTTCTAGTGTTGTATACCCTAAAAGCTTTACTACTCAAAGAATATCCAACAAAGAAACCTTCATCACTTTTGCCTTCAAACTTGCCTAAATTGTCTAAAGTATTAAGAATTGTAAAATGACATCCAAATGGTCTTATAAAGCTTAAGGCTAGTTTAAAACCTCTAAAAAGTTCATAAGGTGTCTTGTTATGAGGCTTGACTACTAAGACCCTATTCTGTACATAGCAAGTAGTACTAACTGCTTCAGCCTAAAATGTGGTAGGTAACTTAGAGTCAGCTAAAATGGTTTTAGCAGCCTCAATTAATGTCCTATTCCTCCTTTCAGCTACACCATTCTACTGAGGAGTCCTAGCTATACTATATTCTCTCCTAATACCTTTCTCTCTACAAAAATCATCCATAACTTTATTCTTAAACTCTTTTCCATTATCACAACTGATTATTTTCACTTTCTTATCCACTAGGTTTTCTATTTCTTTGATAAAGTTCTTAAGAATCTCACTGGTTTCATCCTTAGTTGCTAAAAGAAAACCCAAGTAAACCTGCTATAATCATCAGTGACTACTAAGCAATACTTCTTATGCATTAAACTACTCACAAAGGTTGGACCAAACAAATCCATATGAAGCATAAACAAAGGCTTAGTAATTGGATTCAGAACTTTGGACTTACAAGAAGCTTTGTGTTGCTTTCCTTTAAGATAAGCAACACAGGTTTGGTCATTTTCAAAATGTTTTGTAGGCAAACCTCTTACAAGATTATCCTTAACAAGCTTATTTATGTTCTTAAAATTTATATGACCAAGTCTCCTATGCCAGAGCATTGATTCATCTGATGTAGCCTTTGCAACAAGACAAGTTAAACTCTCTTTAGGAACAATGTTCTTCATATCAAAACTATACATGTTGTCCTTTCTAGGAATTTTAAGAAGTATCTGACTTTCATCAAGCAACTTAAAATTAGGAGATAAGACAAGACATTCAGTGTCAGTAAAAAGGACATAGTTCTTTTTGTCACACATCTGTGAGACACTAAAAAGATTGAATTTTAACTCATTGACAAAGTATACATCTTCAAAATCAAGACTATCAGTTTTAAGTGTTCCTTTATCAGAAATTCTACCACCATGTGCTCCTCCCCCAAATGTAACATAACCTCCATCAAATTCCTTGAAATCTGAGAGATAAGCTATGTTCCAAGTCATGTGCCTTGAGCATCCACTGTATATAAATCATGTATCATCCTGTTGTGGCTTGCCCTGCACATAAAAGTAAGGAAATTAGTTTCCTTTGGGGACCCAAGCCATTACTGACTTGGATTTGCCTTGTGCATCAATGTAGTTGTGTTTTTTCAAAGTGATTAATGCACTATCAAGTTTGGTAGGCCTCTAAACCCAACATGCTGAGGCCTTAACAACATTTGCCTGATTAACCCTAACAGCATTAACAACTGCTGAATGTGGCCTAGCAGTATTAACTGCTTTTGGCCTAGCAGTATTAACTGCTTTTGCCTTGCCAATATCTTTTGTTTGGGTAAACATTTTGTTGGTTAATACTGTTTTTGATTGATAGGGCCTTTTTACAGTTGATTGTGCTAATTTTAAAAAATGTGACATTGGTTAAGCACTAAAAACTGTAGATTTGGGATGAGCAGTGTTAACTGTCCTGGCAGTATTAAATGGTTTTAGTCCAGTTTTCATTAAAACTGCTCTTGGAACCATGTTCCCTTGAGCATTAGGGTGAGTCCTGCTGGTAGTATAGTTGTAGTACATCGTGTTATAATTATTCCCATATACCACCCTTTCACCTTGATGGTATTTGCAATGAGCCTGCACATGATCAAAACTCCCACAAATGAAGCAAGCTTTGTTATACATCATAAAATCACTTCCTAGTTGATTGGACTTCTGTTGTAACATTCCGTATTTAAGGTCACTATTTATTCCAAACTTATTTCTATTTTTATTTTTATGCAAAGTCATTAATTTTACGTTTACCCGATTTAGTACGAATTTCCCGTTCTTAGCTTTAAGTGAGCCGTATTTAGGAATCTATTCCGTCTTCGTGCCTTAGTGGTTTAATATTCTCATAATACTCCCCGATGATTATAATTTACACCATTGTCATTTTCCGTTGTGTTTCGCGTTTACGTAAACTTCTTGCTTAAAACTCGCGTTTTACCTTAAACCTTACTTTTATTTAACCAAAAATTTTCACCACACTTTTAATTAATCATACACATTAAAAAATAAAAAAAAATTAATATAAAAACCCTATTACCCCCACCCATGGCCGGTTTTACCCACTCCAACACACAACCCATTTCAATTTTCTATAAACCATCATTATTTTCATTTCTCCATACATGCAATCCTTTCATTTCACCTAGTTTCAAACCAAAAAAAAATCTCCTTCCTCCTTACTCCTTGTGGCTGCCAAAATTTACTACCACCACCACCATCATCTTACAAAAACTTTCTACTCATTTTTATCATCCTAAGGCTTCTTGCAAAGTTTGGTAAAATTTCTTGAAGATTTAAAGATGTTGTGGATGTTTTAATGAAGGGTTTTCATTAGGGTTTTCTTAAGGGAAATATTTGTGATATTTAGGAGGGTTAGAGGCATTTTAATCTTTGGTTTTGGGGTCTCCTTTGGTTCGAAATCAGCCCAAGAGTAAGAAGGGTGTTTTTGTTTTTGATTCTCTAGCCTAAACCAACTCCTAGTAAGATCTTCTCTTTATTTTTATTTTTTATTTTAATTTTGATCCATGAAAATAGATGTTTGATTCTGGAAATGCATGTTCATATGATGCATTAGTTGTTTTTAAGAGCTTGGTATGGCATTGCATGTGATTGGTTAGAGTTAGGATTGATGTTTGGATGGGTTTTGGAGTAAATAATTGGGACTGTTTTGAAACAGTAGCAAAAACGTGTTATACTAGAAATATTTTGGCCTGAAACCTATGATTAAATTACATTTCTGGATAGATATATGTCTTGGCATCATAGGATAGTTGGATTCCCAACCAACTCCTCCGGATGAGGGAGTTATGGCCGTTTTACGGTAACTAGTCAAATCTGGATAGTTGTTTGGAAAACGGATTTAACCACTAAAATTTTTCATAATGTTCTGCATTTTAAAGCATGGGTCAGTACTAGACACATTTATATAACTTCTCCAATTTGAATCACTTTGATTGCTATCTTAGTTTTGGATTTATGGCCGTTTTCGTAAAGGGAAATTTTTTTGGAAACTTTCTGTTTTGGGTAACCAGGGTAAAAGAGTCTTTTACTATGGTTCTGAAACTTTGTAGATAACGAGCCTTACATTTTTGAAAACTAGACTCAAAGAGATTTCTAGGAGTGAAAGCCTTACACTTAGAACATTTGTGAGCTAGGATATATGAGTCCATGAAGTCGAGTTAAAATCAAAAACTGAGTTTTTACGTCTAGTCGCAAAATTTAAAAACGTATAGTACACTTTGGTAAAAATAGGAATTAAAAGCCGAAACTTAGTATAGGTTCATTTACCTATAAGACCAGATACAAGTCATTTTGGGAGTAAAAAGGATTTGGGGAAGTTCTAGTGGAATGCCATGCTTATCTCGGAAACATATCTCATGATCACTTGTTTAATTTTTACGTATTGTTTCTTTCTATGTACTAAGTCGCGTCACGTCTTTTAGGAGGTGCTTAGGAGTACTTCTCGCTCGTTCGAGACTCGTCACACTTCTGATCTAATTGTTCTCTTGGTGAGTTCATAGCCTCGCCTTTCTACTTATAAATGTTTTTATAAACCCCGCGAGGGAGATACATGCTAGTTTTATAAATTGAACACAAGTGATTTTCGGTATGCTGGTCCCGATTGTGAACTAATTGCATAAGTACCTATTGCAAAAAGGCCCCTAATTTCATGCACTGTTAATTACCTATGATGGGTGAGCGCTAGTACATTAAGTAGATCTATTGGGCCGTGACTGCCCTGTCTGGGGTTGTGACATCCATGGCGCGATCACCCCTAAAGGACATTTTGTATTGAGAATTTCTTTAGGTATATTGCAATATTACCTAGCGGTGGGGCAAATGATTACATATTTATAATATGTTGGTTAACGTTTCAGTGGCATGAGCTTAATGCATTAGTGATTAAAACTTGTTTGATCCACAAGTTTTCGATGATTAAAAATACTTGTGTTCACTCTTTATTTCATATAAACTCTATGGATTCACTCAACGTTTTCGTTGACTTTTTAGCATGTTTTATCTCAGGTAATCAAGGTTGATGGCTTGGAGAGACGAATGGAGTTTAGCGCGAAATGTTTTGACTAAACTTGTTTTGGTTCCATTCATTAAAAACACTTTGTGTTATGGTTTTAAAATTTATGTTATGATGTTGTATGGTGACGATCTTGTGGACAAATTTTCGACTCTGATCTTACATGAATGGGACAATGTTATGTTTTAAACGTCTCTTTTGAGTCGTTCTTTATATTCTTATGTTGTTGTGCTATGACTTAACACCCAAACTGTTGGTTCCGCTGCAAAATAAATTTGGGGGTGTTAAAGATTGGTATCAAGAGCTTAAGGTTATAGAGAACTAGGTCGTTTTTCAAAAACCTAAACTATAACTTTTTTTTCTTTCGCGCGCTAAGACTCCTCGTGGCCCTCGTCCAAGTCAAGCTTATGATTCCTATTTAAGTACTTATGCACGTTTCGGGTGCATTGCTATTAAAATATTTATATGATAAATATTATGATATATTAAGATATATATCGATTATCATGCTTATTCGAAAAGCATTGAAAAATTATTTGCTTTAATTACATAAAAATGTAATTCATATACATAACAAATATTATCATTCATATTTGGTTTATTATCGATCATCACGTTCGTTCATGGAGCATCGTCATGCATTTGCATATTTGCATAAGTTATTATTCATATAATATTTTTTTATATAGTGACTTATGTAATTATTTTTGCGTGATTTACAGATTATCATGGCAAACCTACCTCCTCCTAATCATGTTGACGGATCTACCCGAACGATCTGGAGAGCAACCTGAACTCGCGCCCGAGGCTGACCATTTATAATGGATTTGCATTCACCAAATTCTCACAGAGGGTAACATGAATGGATGGATACTCGAAGATGATGAAGAAGAAGAAGAGGAAGAAGATCCAGAGATGGAAGAAGAAATGGAGGAAGAAAATGATGATGATGATGATGCCGAGGTCATCAACCCTTATGAGGAGGCTGATCCCCTCAACCTCCACACAGATTCAGACACCGAGGTCCGAGATATGGCATTCTCCTACTGCATGATGATCATGAACAGAGGCTGAAGGCTGAAACTACTGTGACCATCACTAGTGGTACCATATTCCTGAGCCGCCCATTTCTCGGGTACCTCTAGTGTTAGTGGAACCTTCTCGGCGGGTTTTGCTCCTGGCCCTACAAGAGGGGATGTCAACACTCTACATCGCCAGGTCAAGGGCCTTACTCAACAAATTGTTGACCGGGCTAACACTGAACACTCAACCCTGAAAAGGCTCAGTGTGATGGATAAATATTTGGCAGAATTTGACACTGATTTAAGGAGTGAAATTAAGGGTCAACATGCACTCAGGCGGAGTGTGTGTACATTGGAAGATCAAGTTCGAGAGTTAGTACAGGGAGACAGAGAAGCAAATAAGAACTGAAAGACGATTAGAATCTACCAAGGATTTGATCGCTTGTCATGCACAACCATAGTCTGAGACAGCTGGTCCTTTGAGGTCATGTGGGCACTTACCCAACGTTCAGACATTATCATGAAAGACCATATGTCGCACCTACTGCTCCAGTAGCTTCTGTTGCTCGTACTGACCCTGATGATCCTTCTGCCCGTCCTACTTGTCGTCCTCGACGCAATGATCCCTATGTCATGGTTAGAGATGCTGCCGCTAGAAATGAGGGCGATGATGCTGCTACTACTGGTAACCCACAGCCATCATAGCCACCTGGATCCCCACATTATCATCTGTAGTGTAGGATCATTGTAGTCTCTTTATTTTGCTATCACTAAACCGGGCATGTCGGTTTATAGACTTGGTACTTAAGATCGTAATGACTTTGGTCATGTTTTTGGTAAAATAATGCAACCTTGTACTATCTTTTGTGATGGACGAAGAATTACTATCCTTGATTATCTATATGATATGTTGTGATCTCTTTTGGGCTTTGATTGTTTATACATGTGTGATTATTCTGTTTGCCTTGGAATTGATTGCTTATACATGTTATGGTTATACCATTGTATGAATACTCATTGAGTTTTCTTCATGATATGACAGAATCATGCCGCCAAGAGCAATGACCCAAGCCGCCATTGAGAAGCTTGTCTCTGATAGGGTGGCTGCAGCACTTGCTCAGGATCGTGCTACAAGAGGAAACACTAATGGAGCCGGCGGACCCGGCGGTAATACCAGAGGGGGGGGGGGGAAAAAAAGAAAAAAAAATGTTGGAGGCCCAAGGTGGGCACACCTGCTCGTGAATGTACATACTTAAGTTTCATGAAATGTAACCCCACTAGTTTCCACGGGAACGAAGGTGCTGTTGAGTTATGCCGTTGGTTCGAGAAAACGGAAAGTGTTTTCAGCATCAGCGAATGTGCAGAGAGAAACAAGGTAAAGTTTGCTGCGGCTACACTTCAGGGTCGAGCCCTGACATGGTGGAACTCTCAGGTCGCCACCTTGGGGCTTGAGGTGGCTAATGCAAAGTCTTGGAATGATATGAAAATAATGATGAGAGAAGAATTTTGTCCGCCAGAAGAGATACAAAGAATGGAAGTTGAACTGTGGAACTTGAGGGTGAAAGATTCCAATATATCTGCTTATACCTAAAGGTTCAATGAATTGGTCCTGCTATGCCCAGAAATGGTTCCAGCGAAAAGAAGAAAGTGGAGGCATACTTACGTGGCTTGCCTGAAAACATTAAAGGAGAAACAACTTCTTCTAGACCTGTTGTTCTTAATGAAGCCGTCCGAATGGCTCATACCCTAATGGAGCATAAGTTACAAGCCAAAGCTGAAAGAATTGCCGAGAGCAACAAGAGAAAGTGGGAGAGCAACAACAATCAGGGTAGCAACAACAACAATCAGGGTGGTAACAACAACAACAACCGGAGAAATTACCGGAACAACAACCGCCACAACAGAACAACAGCTCAAAGACATGGGAATGCTAGGGCTCTGACCACTACTCAAAATGCGGGAGCAAACCAAACTGGGGTTTCTTCCAAATGTAACCGTTGTGGGCTATGTCATTTTGATCAGTGCCCACCAAGGTGCAACAATTGTGAAAAAATGGGACACAAGGAAAAGGACTGCAGAAGCAAGAATGTGGATTCTGGTACCAATGCTCGATCAGCTATAGTTTGTTATGAATGTGGTGAGAGAGGCCACAAGAGCAATGCATGCCCAAAGAGAGCTGATCGACAAAGTGGAAACGTGTGAGGTCAAGCGTATGTCGTTCGTGATGCCGAGCACAACCAGGGCCCGAATGTCGTGACTGGTACGTTCTTATTGAATAATCGTTATGTTACAATACTGTTTGATTCGGGAGCGGATAAAAGTTTTGTGGATGTTAGATTTAGCCATTTATTAGATATTAAACTAGCCAAATTAAATACTAGTTACGAAGTCGAACTAGCTGGCGGAAAATGGTATGACACCTAACACTGTTCTGAAAGGGTGTAGCTCTGATTTACTTGACCACCTATGCAATCATTGATCTCAAGCCAATAAGTATGGTTACGTTGCGCTGTAATAATTGAATAGATTGGTTGGTAAATAACGCGATGTCGTCATTTGTGTGGTAAAAATGAGGTACATTGCCCTAACAAGACAATGACATTAGTTGTTAAGAGTGATAGTGGTGCATCACGATTGAAAGTAATATCCTGCATCAAAGCAAGAAAATACATAGAAAGGGGATCCCAATTGTTCTTAGCTCAAGTGACAAAGAAAGAACCGTCAAAGAAACAGTTGCAAGACGTGCCAGTGATTCGTAACTTTCCTAAGGTGTTTCCTGATGATTTGCTAGGACTCCCACCACCTCGACAAGTTGAATTTAGAATTGAGCTTGTGCCCAGAGCCGCACCTGTCGTGCAGTACACACATTTAAATCATATATCCATGTTGGGAGTTAAAAGTTCACAAGTCATAAATATGAGTGCTTAACATTTAGACTTATGTTGACAAATGATCTTGTTTAATTGCTTGGTTTGGATCTAGTGAAAAGTCGGGGACGATGAATTTATCCGTCAGGACATCCGTAGATTATTCTATGGACGTTTCTCATTCTATGATCCCATTGTTGATAAATAAAGGAAGTCAAACATGTATGAAAAAATGAAAAATCCAATAATTTTTTTTTTTTTTGTGTAAATATAAAAATTGGTGAGAACCGGGACTTGTCGAGGCTATTGATTCTTTTATTTCCTTTGATGAACTCTTAGCTACTTTTCGAGGTTATTAGTCGAGGGGGATTGAAATTCTTAGTTTTCGTAAATGTTTACTTCATAACATTGCGTGAGGACACGGCAATACCTTAGTATGGGGGATTTTGGTATGTGTTTAATTACACATACCTTTTACCTTTAAAAACGAGCTAAAATAACCAAAAACGGACTCAAAATGCCAAATATATGCTTGTTTTGCTAATTGTGTTGTGCAGGAACGGATATCTCACAAAAAGACGAAAAACCAAGCAAAAAGCGACAAAACCGGACACGGGATGGAAAAGTGTGTGAAGACGAAGCCCAATCAAAGTCAAGTCAACTCCGAGAAGAAAAAGCAAAGAAAAATATAACTTGAGGGGTCAAAAATGCCAAACCCCTAAGTTATATTATTAAGGAAACAAAGACAGGGGCTGAATTTGCAAAATCATTAAAGATATAAGCCTAAGGGCCAAAACTGCCAAAAGCAATAATGTCCTTTATCCTTTTAAATATAAGCCACAGGGGCTGATTATGCCAATTTGGGAAACTTCATTTATAAAAGAAAGAAAGGGGAAAAAGAGAATGAAAAGAAGAAAGATGTGGAGGGGCTTTTCTTGTACACAAACCAAACATACCCTTAATCATCTTCAACCTCCCTCTGTCACAACCCAACTTGTATAAACCTTTTCCCAATCTTCCCGCCAATACCAAAACCAGCCAGCACCCTGTTTTGCTCCTATACTTCTACCCTGCAACACTCCATCAACCACTTGACAAAACCTTCCCACTCACCCCACATGGCCACAATGCCAAGTTGGCAATCCAAGGGCATTTTCGATCCAAGGGTTGAGAGAGAATACAAGGAAATTAAGGGCCAGGATATATTGTGAGTTTATACTCACAAAACTAGCACAAGGAAGCTTTATACTCAGCAAACAAACACAGTCAAGCTCAACAAAGAAAAGTCAATGAAAGTCAAACAGAAGACTTCAGCTTGTTTTTACCTTTTTCTTTGTATAAATAGGGCTAGTGAGCCATGTAAGGCAGTGTGTAATTTTTAGTTTTTAATATAAAAAAAAAACTTTTTCCTTTTAATGTTGTTTTAAGTTTGTATTCTGGTTAAAAGCTTGTACTCTTTTTAAAGAATTAATGCAAAATTTGGTTAAATATTCTGTCTAAAAAACAAATTGTAGTGTTTATAAGCTTTGGAGCAAAGCAAGACCTTGAAGAGCCATAGGTTTGTGTTTGTATTCGAATCACAAAGGGATCTAGGGGGTTAGGGATTTAGTTTTTAAGTACCTATGCATTTTGGACCTTGGTAAGTTTTAATCCTTTATTCACTGTAGCAAATAAGCTTATTTGGCTTATTTCCTTAGCTTATTACTCTTATTATGCTTATTAGTGTGTAAGATTGCTTGTTAGGTGCTTTTCATTTCAGTTTCATGCTAGTTGCTTAAAACTGCCAAAAATTAAGCTTAAACTGTCACTAGCTTAGCATCATTTAAAGTGCTTATTTTCTTTGCTTTTTATCTCTTTTTTGTCCTAAATAGCTTAAGTAATATTAGTCCATTTAAAATTTCAGTTAAATTAGTCTTATAAGTTTTTAAAATCACTTTTAAAAAATTAAGGGGGTGTTTGGGATAATTTGAAAAACGGGTCAAAAAGGGTTTAAGTATGGGTTGATGTCATCAAAATAGATTTAGTATAAGTTTTTAAGCATTTTTAAGCTGTTTTTAAAAGTTTTTTAGTTTGCAATTTGTTTTTCAAAAGCTTTTCAAGCATTTTTGAAACTGTGACTTTTAGAAAAACACCACAAGTGCTTATTTAGTTAAGCACTTGTGAGTTTGAGTTTAAGTGTCAAAAAGTGTGAGTTTTGTGTGTGTTAAACATGCTGTCAAATACCTTTGGTCTTTTGACTTTGGTGAGTCAAATCCACTAAGTTTGCTTATAGCAGTTTTAAAAGATTCATAAGCTCTTTTTCATTCAACAAATTCAGCTAGTTAAAATGGTTTTTAAAAGTCAAAAATTGGTGCACAACTCCAAAAGCTAGGGTACTAAATCTGTTTTAGCTTATCTTTTTAATTTGAGCTTATTTGACAGCTTTTAACAAGCTGTCAAATAAGCCCCTAGTTTTAAGCTTTAATCTCCCCTGGTGCAAAGGGGAGATTTTAAGCTTCTTTTTCTTGGTTTTTAAGAGTACTTAAGCCTAAGAACTTGGCTTATTTCAAGAGCCTATAAGCTCTTGTATAAGCCTCTTAAGTTTCAGACCT
Source organism: Tanacetum coccineum (assembly GCA_026074375.1). Taxonomy (NCBI): domain Eukaryota; kingdom Viridiplantae; phylum Streptophyta; class Magnoliopsida; order Asterales; family Asteraceae; genus Tanacetum; species Tanacetum coccineum. The sequence continues at coordinate 739 of BQNB010044266.1, read as the reverse complement.
TAAGAAGCTTATTTGTTGGCTTATTTTTAAGCCCAAACTTGGCTTTTGACTGTTTTTGCATAACTTAGGTTTAGGGATTGCTTATTTTTTTACTTTTAGCATTTTCAGCTTATTTCATAAGCCCACTTGTGTTCTAAAATAGCTTATTTAGATAGATTAGCTAAGTTGTTTAGCTTTTGCCTTTTTCTTAGCTTATTTAAGTCCAATAGGTTAGCCCTTTTAGCCATTAAGCTTCTATTTAGTTTCTGTCATTAAGCCCCTTTTTCCCAGCTTATTTAGTTTTAGCTTTTACTTATTTTAGCTTATCTAGATTAGGTTTACTCTCCTTAGCTTATTTTGTCTTTGTCTTAGCTTATTTCGACCACAAGTCCAAAATGACTTAAGCCATTTAGCTTTTAAGCCTTTTAAGCTATTCTGTCACTTTATAGCTTATTTTTAAGCTTATTTAGAGCTTTTCGTAAAAAGTTGTAGTTGACAAAGTTGTTAAGCCCCACGAGCTTAACAACTTTGCTTTTTAAAGTTTTCAAAAAAAAAAAGGGAAAGACAAGAGGTCCGGGTGAGCAAGACTCGAACCCGGGACCTCTCGATACGATCCCCCTTTTGTACACACTCTCACCGCTGCGCCCTTGGGTCTTTTTCGTTAAAGACTCAAGGGCTTGCATACTTATACACATTTTCGGCTTTAAAGCTTATAAGCTGTGTTAAGCTTATTTCGGGCTTATTAATAAGCTAATTTTTT
>BQNB010044265.1:3298-44994 GCA_026074375.1 Tanacetum coccineum | reverse complement strand
GTTGTACGGTTACTCTTCCATCTTGCCTTGGGTTTGACGAGTTCCTCAGCTGGTTATTGGTAGTAGGATAGCGGGAAGTGACTACAGCAGACAAGAATGACATGACATGATTGATGGCATCAATTGGATCATCACCGTGCTTGAAAACTGGTATGGTCAGACCGGAGTCTAATTGGGAAAATTCAGATTGTTGGTTGACTGTGGGAGAGTATTCAATTTGAGGAATGGATGATGATGGAGAGAAAACGTTATGGTGGACTGAGGTTTGATAATTGTTGGGGGGATAGGTGATTGAATGAGGTATTGGTGATTGATTGATTGAGTATTGTTGAGATTCAAAAGGTGATCCATACTGTGAAGATTGATGAGGTGAGACAAATTATTGATGTTGAGAGTTCTGGTAAGAGTGCTGATGAGATTGATAAGGAGACTGTGTCATTTGGTGAGATGCAACTAAAGCAAGAGGATCGGAGCTGCGTTCATGCATCAATCGAACTTCATTTGCATGTCGTTCATGTTGTTCCAAGTGAGCATGAATCTGATCAACATTAGTAGTATGCAAATCTTTGACCAACTTAACATCAGTAACGAATTTGCTCCATTCAGCAGGAAGAGTGTTCAGAAACTTGGTATTGACTTGAAATTGCTCCAGTGGCATCTTGTAAATATTCATATCATTGAGTAGCAGAGTGAATCTCAAGTAGTACTCGTGTAACGACTCTCCTTTCTTGTATGTAAACTTATCAAATTCATCGTACAGCTTACACTCTCGTTCTTGCTTTGTTAACGACGTTCCTTGCATGAGCAGTCTGATTTTCTCCCAAATATCCTTGGCTACACGATGTTGACTAACAAGAGCATAAATTTCAGTTGGAAGGCCTTGTAGAATGATGTTTATTGCTTTGATGTCACAATCAGCTTGAATGGTTTCTGCGGGAGTTAATTCAGTATATTCCTTTGGTCTGGTTACACCATCCACTGTAATTGTTGGCCAAACAAGTGGACCTTTTTCAACAGAAGCAAGAATCATTCTACCATGAGGTCTATTCATCATATAAAGTTCCATTCTGCTTTTCCACGAGTCATACAAGTGTTTTTCAAGCATCGGTGGTTTATTGTCACCACCCGAGAGAAGTGACTTATCAGCAAGAGTCGTCATTGATAAATTGGTATGTTCAATGATTACCGTTTGATCGAGCGGTGATAGAAAGTAATTGTGTTTGATGGTAGAAAGGAAAATTGTGTTTGGTTATGTGTTTGTGAGTCTTGAAATAAATCTTGTAACTAACGGGATTTTACGATTCTTGGACAAAAACTCGTGAACAATAGAAAATTTGTTTCACGGGATTTTACAAGTCAAAGAAATAACCGTATAATTTAAAATTTGAGTAATTTGAGTTGATGAGATTAAGTTAACTATAAATAAGCTTGTTCGGTTCTTAATTAGAATAAGTTCGTATGGTTCTAGTTAAAATAATCTCGTTCGGTTCTCAAAGAAAAAATCTAGTTTGGTTCTCAAAGAAAATAGCTCGTTCGGTTCCCAAATAAGAATAGCTAGTTCGGTTCCCAAAGTAAACAACTCGTTTGGTTCTGCTAGTTCGGTTGTCAAAGATAACCTCGTTCGGTTATGCTCGTTCGATTCCAACGAAAGCGACTCGTTCGGTTCCAACTTAGATTACTCGTTCGGTTCCAACTTAGATTACTCGTTCGGTTTCAACTGGAGAGACACTCGTTCGGTTCCACCAATAGTAATCTAGTTCGGTTCTCTAGTTCGGTTATCTACTTCGGTTCTTCTCGTTCGGTTCCAACACAAAGTATCTTGTTCGGTTCCAACTACTACGAAACTCAAATTTTCAAAACTCAAAAAGACACATTTTTTAATGGTTTTTAGCAAAAAAATCTTGTACAACTAGTGTTACTAACCCTATAGGAACAATAAAAATGAAAACTCATGTTTTTAAGCCAAAAAAATTTGAATCACTATTTTGCTCTTTGTAAAGGTTTTTGAACACAAATCAAACACAAAAACTAAACACACCACTCCATGGCTCTTGATACCAATTGTAGAAACATGTAATCTTATGATCAAACCAAGAACAAGAGTGAGATGTGGGTTGTGATGTTAGAGAGAGATTGGATGGAAAATGGATGAAGTGTATTAAATGGAAAATATGGAAATGAAACAACCAACCCCTCTCCAAGGCTAGGAGAGGGCTTATATACTACATGGATGGCCGGCCCATGGGCTATGATGGGCTTCCTATGGGTCTTGGGCCGGACTAGATTACTAATCTAATTATTACATAAACTACGAGCTAAGACTATTACAACTTGGAAGTGACCGACACTTTTTGTGTTTCCAACAATAAGCAACTAAATAAGCAGATAGATTAAACAATTAAGCAAATCTTACTTAATAGGCTAATTAATTACTATTTAATCTAGAAATTAAAAGGGATACTTACTTTCGCCTCTAGCTAAACAAGAGGAACCACAATGGCAGCTACAAGCTCTCCAAGCTTATAAATAAGCTAGGAGTTAAGTCCATAGAGATCCTTCCCTTATTGATCTCTCTTCCAAATAAGCTCATAATCCAAATTTGCAAAGGTAAATAGAACTTAATCTGATTAAATTGTTAAGATAAGATTAAGACAGTATTAAGCTCAAATCAAAAGCTTATAGACTTTTGAGAGCTTAAGGTAGCTTCATTGAGTTACTAGTGAAGAAAAATGGAGCTGTTAAGTAAATGAAGATAAGAACTGTAAAGCCAATCACTGAATTTATTAACTGAAAACCTTGATTACATTATATTAAAGAGGATTACAACTGATTAAAAGAAAATTACAATAAGCAATTTAAAAAGCTACACTAGGTGACTAAAAATCTAGAAAAAGAAAGATAAAAGGTAAAAAAAGGTATTTCTGCGTGTGTGAGTTGAGGCTTTTTATAGCTGTCAAAGAACCTTCTAGGCTCTCAATCAACCCATCAATCTCTACCCTTGATCTTGCCAATCATTGGTTATGGCGCTTTTAGCCATTAGATCATTGTGTGACATCACACGGGATTGCTAAACGTGGGCAAATCCATGTGAGGCACACTTGTGCTCTTTTACTGAGAGCATATACAGCAAAAACCCATTAAAATTTGTGCTTCACCATAGATGACGTGTGACTTGAGGTGAGTGTGGCCCTTGAGATTTACTTTTCTAACCCTGCCATAGGTATACGACCACATGAATTTGTCCAATTAAAGCCCTAATTTCTATTTGACCCTCTCTTTTTTAATGCGTGGTGAAATGGAGAAGGAGTCCATGTAACAGTAACATTGAATTCACGCCCAATTTTACAATTGAAAAGGGTAATTCTGTTTGAACTTTGGGGAATTGACATTTCTAGTCCATCTCTTTCTTTTCTCCCTTTAATTATAAAAGTAGTTTCAGGAATTGCAAAATCGGTCCTTGTGGTTTATATAAAAGGGAAGTGGACTAGGTTTTGGGCTTATGGTTATGGGCTTGGATCCGGGTAAGTTTTCTAGGGTTTTTAGGGCCCATTAAGGTTCTAAGGGCCCAATAAGAGGTGAGGGATTATTTTTTTATTTTGGTGAAAACTTTGGCGCCCTTTCTTTATAACTGAAAACGGTTAAAAGTCGTTTGACTTTTGGAGAATGACACAAATGGCCCTTGTCTTTATTTTCGTCTTTTCTCATTTATAAAAGGGTTTGGAAATTTGCAAGTTTGGTCCTTGTGGTTGTTATAAAAAGAAATAGGCTAAGGTTTTGTGCTTAAAGATTCAGGCAAGGCCCATTTGGGAGGAGGGGACATTTTTGGACTTTAGTGCAACTTGGAGGGTGAAAATGGAATATTTGAGTCATGTTGACTTTTATTGATCATGATTGACTTTTCTTTGACTGGATTTGATTGAGGCTTTACTTTTCTGGCTTCGACTTTGATTCTTTGGCTTCTTTTTGTACTCTTCTAATTCTCGTGTCCGTGCTTGCTCGTTTTTGATTGTTTTCATGTGATTTTTTTGATTTATCTGTACCTGCACACACAAAACACAAATACAAGCATATTTTTGCCATTTATGGCTGTTTTGGGTTTAATTGGGTTATTTTAAGCAATATCACATGCCTTATAACCAAATACCTCAAAAATTCCCCAAACTAAACCTTTGAAAAGTAGCAAAGATTTTTGTTGAGAGAGTTAAGAGATCACAAGTTATAAAACACCCGAATTCCCATTTTCTAAGATTTTTCTCTTTTTATGATTTTTCTTGATAATTAACTACCTAACTATAACTTATTTGTGTTGACATAATGTATTGTTTTCATTACCTCATTGGTAACTTTTAGGATCATAGAATAAAAAGCACAATTAAGTGTCTAAAAGATAACTTCATCATCCCCGATTTTTCACTTCTCCCATGCTAAGCTTAAAAATAAGATCACTGCTAATTACGAACTAAGATGCTAAGACTACTTATAATTACAACTTGTGAATTCCTCTTCCCGACATAAATCATATATTAAGGTGAGTGTGTTCAAATTAATTTAAACCATTAAATCCACATATTAGATAGTTGAAATCCGACCAAGCTTTACACATGGGCCTTTTGGGCTAATATGTTAATCACTTAGAAGAATCACAACTCAAAGCAAACAAAAACCTCCTTAGCTAAGACATCGTTGGTTCACTTGTCTCATGAATGACTTTCTTCTCTAGCGATCCCACCGTCATCGGGTAAGTGCTAAGGCTTTTGACACCCCATCCGGAGAATACTAACCGAAACGCATGAACTTCCGATGAAAAAGCTTTGTAGACTTTTGCAAACTTTAGCTCAAAAAGAATACCTTGGTTTTAGAAAATGAAACTTTTACTATTTATTTTCTAACTTTGCAACTTTATTATTCACTATTTATTAGGCTAGGAATTGGTATCACTTTTCTTTCGACGACACATCGGCCTCGCCTCCGACAAGAGCTCGCGTACTTATTATGATATCAACCCTAAATATACATCCTCCACCCTTTCTTTCGATGTCACATCGGGAGCGAACCGACAAATGCCCATGTACTTTATTGCGATGGAGTTTGTATATTAATTATTAACACTTAAGGATTTATAACTTGCATCCTTTATTTTCACCAACTATATTTTTTTTTGCAAATAGTAAAAATTTTGTATTTAGAAAACCAAAGTATAAACTCGAACTAAAATTCTTATTTACCAACGATGTTTGACTCATCATCGATAAAGCTTTTTCTCTGAATATGTTGATTAGACTTTTAAGAGTAAAACTCTAATTTAAAAAAATTAAAGAGAACACGTATAATTAATCATTTTAAGAGCTTCTGGGAAGAAAAATCGCAAGTTATTCTTATAAGCTTTAAGTTTTCCAAATAAACTTTGTTTAGCATCCTAATTCGTAAACAACACTATCATCTCTTATTCTTCACAAAAGATATTTACAAATACTTAGCCTATATAAAATCCAACTTGGCATATTTAAAATCTACTTGAGATTAGCACAAGTTCTCATTTACTAACGATTTCAAGTCTAGCATGTTTAAAGTCTACATGAGACTAGCACAAATTATCATCATTAATTATTAAGGAAGAAAGCTAGAACTCTACACGTACGATCGGGTCAAAATTACTTCTTATTCTTACCAACGGAAAACCTACATTTTTGTCTCTTTTTTTTTTTTTTGAGAGATTATAACTAAAAATTGAAATTTTTTGCTATTTTTGTGGGAAAACGGGTACGTGAGAACAAAACAATAAGCAAGCAACATCAAATCGATAGATTCCCTTCCCCAAACTAAAATGAAACATTGTCCTCAATGTTAAAGTCGGGTCTCTACGTAAATCTAAGCCGTTTATGAAGTATGCAAAGATAAACGTTAATCGATAATGATGAAAGGATATCGGATCTCCCCAAACTAAATTCATACAAAGGATGAGAAGCTCGAGTAGAACGGGAAACAACACCGGACACGAGAGGCTTCATTGAATTTGTTGGGAGAATCCTGCAAAAATCACAACAAACAAGCAACAAACATCGAGAAATCGGAAAGAGAACAAGCCTCTCTCAACACAACACATTAGATAAGAAAATAGAAAGAAAATAGAAAGGATAAGCATGGGGTGAACTCCCACGAAGCGGCTTGTTTTTTATCACCGAGTCGCAAGCTCGACTCGATCCCTGAATTTAGTTGTCCTTAGGGAAAGTCTGGAGGTCCGGGATAACCAATGGTGGTGCATCCCCTCCATAGTAGTGCTTAAGACGGTGGCAGTTGACTTTGAAATTAGAACCATCGGCATGAGACAACTTGGCAGTGCCATAAGGATAAACTTCGGTGATTGTGAAAGGTCCGGACCATCGGGACTTGAGCTTTCCGGAGAAAATCTTTAATCGGGAGTTGAAAAGCAAGACTTGATCACCAACATTGAAGATTCGGTTCTTTATCTTGGAATCGTGTAGCTTCTTTGTCTTCTCCTTGTAGATTAACGAATTCTCGTAAGCTTGATCACGAAGCTCGCTAAGTTCATTGAGCTGAAGCTTTCGATGATCGCCCGCGGTCTTTAAATCGAAGTTGGCATGCTTGAGAGCCCAATATGCTTTGTGTTCTAGCTCAACTGGTAAGTGACACGCTTTTCCATAGACTAACTTGTATGGAGTACATCCAATTGGAGTCTTGTAAGCGGTTCTAAAAGCCCATAATGCATCATCTAACTTGTCTGACCATGAGGCACGGTTTTCTCCTACCGTCCTCTCCAAAATTCTTTTGAGACCTCGATTCGTGACTTCAACTTGACCACTCGTTTGAGGGTGGTAAGGAGTCAAAAGACGATGGGTGACACCATATTTAGACATAACCTTATCAAATTTGTCATTACAAAAATGGGTCCCACGATCGCTTATGATTGCTCTTGGAGCACCGAATCGGGAGAAAAGGGATTTTAAGAACTTAACAACTACCCTAGCATCGTTGGTGGGGAGCGCTTTCGCTTCAACCCACTTGGAAAGATAATCGACGGCTACTAGAATATATTTGTTACCCCTAGATGACGGAAAAGGTCCCATAAAATCAATTCCCCATAAATCGAAAATCTCACAAACTTGGATTGCATTTTGAGGCATCTCATCACGTTGAGAGATTTTGCCTTGTCTTTGACAAGCATCACAAGATTTGACAAATTCGAAAGCATCCTTATAAATGGTAGGCCAAAAGAAACCGGCATCAAAAACCTTCTTGGCGGTAAAGTTGGCACCGTAGTGTCCCCCGGTGGGTCCACTGTGACAAGCTTCGAGAATTTCGAGAGCTTCTTTGCCATCTACACACCTTCGGATTATTTGATCCGCACAAGTCTTGAAAAGAAAAGGGTCATCCCAGAAATAATGTTTTACATCTTTAAAGAACTTGTTTTTCTCTTGAGTCGACATTCCTTTTTAATGAATTTCCCCGCGTGGTAGTTAGCAAAGTCGGCGAACCACGGGGTACTTTGGTCTTTAGAAGTTAACACGTTTAAAGTCTCTAAAGGAAAAGTCTCGGTAATCTCTTTTGGATCAAAAACATTCTCGTAAGGGTTTTCGAGACGAGAGAGGTGATCGGCTGCATAGTTTTCAGCACCTTTGGTATCGATAACTTTAAAATCAAATTCCTGAAGAAGTAAGACCCATCGAAGCAATCTTGCTTTGGCGTCTTTCTTGTTGAAGAGGTATTTCAAAGCGGAATGGTCCGTGTAAACAACACTCTTGTTCATGATTAGATATGATCGAAACTTCTCAAACGCGTAGACAACTGCAAGCATCTCTTTTTCGGTTGTTGTGTAGTTTGTTTCTGCTTCGGTCATGGTCTTACTAGCGTAATGAATTGGTCGGAAATGCTTCTCAATCCTTTGTCCTAGGACCGCACCTATTGCATAATCACTTGCATCGCACATGATTTCAAAAGGTTGGTCCTAATTCGGAGCAATGAGAATTGGAGCTTCGGTTAACTTCTTTTTCAATGTTTGAAAGGCAAGAATGCAATCTTCCGAGAAAATGAAAGGAGTGTTCTTCTCTAAGAGATGGGTCATGGGTCGAGAGATTTTGGAAAAGTCTTTGATAAATCTTCGATAGAATCCAGCATGCCCGAGAAAACTTCTGATTCCTTTAACGGTCGTTGGGTGAGGAAGCTTTGAAATTACATCAACTTTGGCCTTATCGACTTCAATTCCTTTTCTAGAGATCTTATGTCCTAAAACAATGCCTTCTTTAACCATGAAATGGCTCTTTTCCCAATTTAGTGCTAATTTGGTGTCTTCACACCGTTTGAGCATTTTGTCTAAATTGGCAAGACACGAGGAAAAAGAATCTCCAAAAACTGAAAAATCGTCCATAAAAACCTCCATCGTTTTTTCTATCATGTCGTGAAAAATGGCCATCATACAACGTTGAAAAGTTCCGGGTGCATTGCACAAACCGAATGGCATACGACGGTACGCGAAAGTTCCGTATGGGCACATGAAAGTAGTTTTCTCTTGATCTTTAGGATCAATTGGGATTTGAAAATACCCTGAAAAACCATCTAAGAAACAATAAAATTCGTTGCCGGCTAATCGCTCTAACATTTGGTCCATGAATGGTAACGGAAAATGGTCTTTACAAGTTGCTTCGTTTAACTTTCGATAGTCGATGCAAACTCTCCATCCCGTGACTAATCTTGTAGGCACCAATTCATTTTCTTCGTTCTTGACAACGGTCATACCACCTTTTTTAGGAACACAATGGACTGGACTAACCCATGGACTATCCGAGATCGGATAAATCAATCCCGCGTCAAGAAGTTTTTCTACTTCTTTCTTGATGACGTCGTGGATTTTAGGGTTAACCCTCCTTTGATGTTGGACTGAAGGTTCGTAATCATCTTCTAAAAGGATTTTGTGAGAGCAAAACTCTGGATCTATGCCTCGGATATCAGAAAGTTTCCAAGCAATTGCTTGTTTTTGGTTTTTTAGAACGTTAATGAGTGAGGTCTTTTCATCTTGGCTTAAATCTTTTGAAATTATGACTGGAAGCTTGTTATTTTCCTCTAAAAACGCATACTCGAGATGCGGAGGTAACTCTTTAAGTTTGACTTCGGGAATTTCATCTTTTGGTTTATAAGAAGTAGCATATTCAAGTGAAGACTTCTTTGGTTCAATAACTTTAAGATCTTTTTGAATTCTTGGTGAGTAATCTCCTTGGTTTGGGTGAGGTAATGGATCATTGTTGAGAAGTGCCTCAAGAATGAGAATGTCACCCTCGGGATCGTAGTACTTACCAGGGGTTTGGTCAGCTGGCCTTCATCTTGTATACCAGGGTTTGGTCCAGCCTGGCCTTCGTCTAGAGCACCACTTTTGACTTCGGATGCATTTCTCTCTGATTCTGAGTCCTTTCAGTCAAGACCATTTCAGATACAGTGACGATGGTCATGACCCGAGGGTTCAGTTGGTGCGGAAGTACGTCTTTGAAAGATGTATTGTTCAGTTGGGCTCTTTTTCTTTAGAGTTTAAAGATTGAGTAGAACCCGAGCAGCTTGCTCAGCACTGACTTTCTCCTTTCCTTTTCCCTCTACCTCTGGAAGTGGTTGAAACTTTCCAGTATCAGTTTCCCTAAACACCATAGGTGGGAGAGGACCCCGATGTGCACCGTGAGCATCCTTCAGACTTTCTTCAATAGCCCTTTGTGTATCCGCTTCTAGGTCACCAAACCCAGGTTCAGTCAATGGAATACCCTCATCAACAAACTCATCGACCAGTTGTTGAGATCTCTTAAGGGTTCGCTTCTTTGCCACCTTCCCAGCTTTAGCTCGTTTGGCTGGCGGTGTTACTTCAGTGGTTTCCTTAGCCTGCTTACGTTTCTTCTCCTTAGGCTTGGTTGGAGTTGGTTGAGGTTTCTTGGTTGGTGCTTTAGGTGCTACGGGTTTAGCTTGCTTGGTTATCTTGGGTTGGGTAGATTTTGTGGGTTTTGGTGCAGGAGAGTCAGGATCACTAACTTCTTCACCTGCAAGATATCTTTGATGCTTGGTTACTTTCTTTAGATAAGCATCGTAGTAATCGGCTCCTCGAATGTCATTCGTAATGAGTTCATTCGGAATAGGCATCCCAAACACTTTCCTTTTGGTTCCTTTGGCACTGAATTTGAGATATCCCAGAATGGGTTCTTTAGTCGGCAAATGAAGGGGAGACTCTGGTCTTGGATGGAACTTGTTCCTTGCGTTGCAGGTGAAAGATAATCAGTTTAGGTGGAACTCACTGTGGGTCACAATGATGAGTGGATTCTTCATTTCTGAGTGTGTTGTGCAGATTCTTTTTGTCTTAAGCTGAAGGGGTACATGATTGAGTGAATTTTTCCCACATCCTTTCCGCATAATCAATATGAGCTCGATTGATGATGCCCCACAGAATCTGCAACACTAGAGCTCTTGGCATTTCAAACTCAGAAGTCTTTCCCGTAAGGCACAAATTGATGATTGTCGTGAGTGCCCTCCACGGTTGAAACATGTCATTAGTAACGACATTAGATAAGTGTTTGACTTCTTTTGGATAACCCATACTGTTAACAAAGTTGATAAGAATATCCTGAGTTGGAGGGGAAGTAAAAAGCTTGTGATGTTGAATGGCGTGAGCTGTAAGAGGGGGCCATCTCTAAGTGTGTCTTTAGTAAGGTTGAACCATTGGTCATCCAGTTGACACTTGTAACCCCCGTCGCTTCTGTCATAGCAAATTGTATCTCAGAACTGTTGAATATAAATAGCTGGTATTGTTGACGAGGTGGTAAATGCTCTGAAGAAGTTGGTATGTTTCAGAATGTCCACCGCAATCTTGTAGATTGGGTTGCTTTGCGACTTTTCAGCATCCAGATAGCAATTGCTTTTCCCTATTGGCACCCAACGAATGCGAGGCAAGATTTGTTCATCTGTGCGGGTGGGTGGTGCCAAAGCAGGTGCTTGTTCAACCGGAGCATTAACATCAGCCATTATATCTGCACAGTCACATACACAGAAAGACGTGCATACAGATAGGAGATGTTAGATGTGTGAAGGTCAATAGTTGAAGTCAACTATTCTGGTGAAGATCAATAGTTGAAGTCAACTCTTGAGGCAACAGAAGTTGACTCTTGTAAGAGACGATTTATACACTGGACTAAACCACAGACCCAAAGATAGTTACTCAAGGATAGAAAGACAAAACGCAATGGATTAGTCACACTGAGCAAAACGTAATCTACAGTACACTTAAGGACCAAAACGCAGTGAATATTTAATGATAAAAACTCAAAACGCATGGAAGCAAAACGCAATCACATCAAAACGCAGCCATCAAAACGCAGTCATCAAAACGCAGTCATTATAATATTCACAAATAGGCAAAACGCAACCATTAAAAAAAATTCGAAATGAGGGTTTGATTATTTTAATGTTTTAATTGTCTTCTGAGCAAAACGCAACCACTTGCGTTTTGTCCTGTTTGATAATTAATAATCAAAACGCAACAAATAGATCAACCAAAACGCAACATGGATTATCATAGCAAAACGCAATCAGATATATCAATCAAAACGCAACTAGAATTTCTTATCCAAAACGTAACCTAGAAATTCTAAACCAAAACGCAACCAAGAAATCTTAGGCCAAAACGCAATAAGGCATATTTTATTAAAATCGCTTGAAGTGCATAACCAAAACGCACCAGAAATCTAACAACACCAAAACGCAACCAAGATCTAAACACCAAACACATACGATGAACATACAGACAATTCGCAATCAAGAATTCTATATGCAAAACGCAACTAAGAATAAAAAAAATTACTTGAAACTCGCAGAAGATTCTAACTTTCATTTCGAGACTCCCTACGCATAACACTCATATGAAATATTTTAAGCTTACAAGATAGCACCACAACCACATTTAACCTTAAACGCATCATCGCACAATATGAAAATCATTAGGTCAAATTACTTAGTGACGGGGGATTCAGTTCAGGCAACCACGATGCATCATTTGATTACTCTAAAACTAACCCAACAGATAAGATTCAATTACAAGCACTAACTACCATTTATACGATGGATTCTCCCGAATACCCTAAGAACACTATGATTTAATGCGATTCAGGACAAGGTAATCAAGATAAAGTATATTAAAATGATAATAGACACTAATCAAGCCATACCTAACCACGAAATCACACCAGTAATCACTAGAGAGAAAATCGCAACGAAGGGATTGTGTCTTTTGAGTTGAGAGGAGAAATGGGATGTTTGAACTGAATTTTTGATATCTTTGACACAAGTCAAAACTAAGGGGGGTTTTATACCTTGGTTATCTTTCTTCTATTGCAGAATTGGCCCTACTTTTCTTATTTTTTTCTTTTAAGCGGTTTTTAATAGCTACTAAGGGATTGATGAAATTACATAAGAGGCACAATTGGTCCTTTATATTTTATAAGCCTAGGATTCAATTAGCAAATAGCACATAAGACCCTATACTTGCATATAACTGACACATTTGGCCCTTGTTGAGTTAACTCAAGTTTAACTCCCCCTTAAAACATAAACCCTTTAGTTACAAACTATCTTAATAATGTATAGGAATGTGTTAAACATGCCCTTAGATGCCATAATTTGAACAATACTCTCCCCCCCCCAATCAATGGGCCCGTTTTCTATTAAAGATGTAGTGTTGATTGAGTGTCAAATTTTATGAAATTCAAGTCCGATTTATTTTCAACAATAAGATCAAACCAACATGTGACATCCAAATAATTTTCTGAAGAATCATAGATGGAAAATTATAAGAATAAAAGAAGACTTCTCTTCTTTATCAAGAAATAATGCACTGAAGCGTACATTAGTAGACGAGGATGCTAACGAATATAACTGTAATCATGCTCGGGAGAACTTAATCACCCGTTGTTAGGAACAACCATCTTTTTGGCGACATGCTTTCCTCATTTTGAAAACCGGGTTGCAGTACATGAAGGTTACTGCAAGCATTTTTGTAATTGTTTTGAAAACATTTGAAAAACTTATGTTCAAACTTTACTTACAACATCGTGTCATTATTGAATGACATTTCTAACGCCGTAAATATTATCGATGCCAGAAGACATGTCATGAAAAACTTATTTTTGGTATTTTCTATTTTCTTATTTTTTTTATTTTTTTTTTGGTTTTATATTTTTGTATTTTCTTTTTGAGTTGGAGTATGTACATATTTACATAGGATACTTGAAGCAAATACGTTATTCATCCTTATCATCCTAAAGACGTTTGAGTGTCTCTGGCTTCTTACTCTTCATGCCAAGCCGCGGGGAGAATGAATTTAAATCGTTCTCTAGGCAGTGCCTTAGTGAATATATCCGCCAGTTGATACTCTGTCCTCACGAAATACAACCTTCCACTCTTTCACCAATGTTCTCTGATGAATTGATGGCGGATGTCGATGTGTTTAGGACCTGGTGTGCTGGTTGTTGTTGCAGCAGTGAGCTATGGCACTTTGTTGTCACAATACAGAGGGATGCGATTGTATACAAAGCCATAATCCCATAATTGAGACCACATCACATAGGGATTTGGCACATCTACAGACATCGCGGATGTATTCAGCCTTGTAGACAAGATGGCGTGCTAGTTTGTTTCTTTGATGACCTGCTAAATATCTTATCACTAAGGAACTATGCACCTCCAGATGTGCTTCTTCGAGGTCTGACAACATGCTTGATCTTGCGTCTGCATATGACTGTTAGTGTCTTGGCGGTGTCATTACTGATACAATGAACCATAGTTATGGATCCTTGGAAGATACCGATAGACCAGTTTATGCTGTAAGGTGCTGTTTGAGGGCTTTGATTGATGTTCTTGCACAATTGCACACACAAAAACAAGGTAGGTCTGGCTGTGAGATACATCAGGGTTCCTATATACTGTGATATTGGGTCTGATAAAAGGGATCAATGAGAGGTCCTCAATCCTATTTTGTTCGCTCACCATGGAGTGTCAACATGGTCTCTTTTATGAAGATCAAATTTCTTTAATATTCATTAGAGTATTTAGATTGATTTATGAAAATGCCTCTAGGGATTCTGAGGTAATTCTGTAAGGCTAAGAAAAAGGATATTTGACCCATCATTGACATTTGAAATTTAAGAGCTCATTTCTTAGGAATAAACGTCACAGTCTTTGGGGTCTGTCGAGGCAAATTTGCATTCTACTTCATATTTTTGAAACATGAAGAGTGTGTTTGCCTATTTTCCGAATGAACAAGGTTGGATCGACTACACCCTTGGAGATTCATATGTGCCAGAAGAAACTTTAAAAAAGTGTCATACTACGCCCTGGGTTTGCCTGTTTTAACCCGTAAAGAGCTTTCTTTAAGATGTAGACATGGATGTGCGATGATCTGGGTCATCGAGCAGTCTGGTTGGCTCACCATAGATTCCTTCATTAAGCTAGCTATTTAAGTATGGGTTTTACGTAAATTTGATAAAACTGTCATGTTTTTGCTGGCTGCATTAGCAAAAAAAATTCTGATTGCTTTAAGTCTGGCGACGGGGACGAAGGTTTCTTAAATATCAGACCTTATTCTTGACGATATCCTTTCGCAACAAGACGTGCCTTGTTTTTCAGCACGTCACCATACTCGTCAAGTTTCACCTTATAAATACACTTAAGAGCAATAATCATTGCACAGTCTGGAGGTGGCACTAATTCCCATACGTCCAGTCGATTAAATTCATGGATTTCATCTTGCATGGCTTGAAACCAGCAGTCTTCAGAAATAGCAGATTTGATGTTTTTAGGTAATTTGGACAGTATGAGTTATAGAAGTACCAAAGAGCATCTTTTGCAAGATATTTCCTAGTGGATACCGGTACGAGATGGGTTCCAATAATGTTATCAGTGGATGAGAAGTTCATCATTTGCGGAGATGTTCATGAGGTTGAGTGGATTGGTTGGGTGTAGAAATCGTGAGAGTCCCAGAAGATGATGCTTTAGAGTTTGGTGTCTGGGGCGAACACATTAACAAATGGTTCGTGCTCAGTTGCAGCAAACGAATTTACTTCAAAAGAATGCTCAGTTGCAACACCGTGATGTACCAAAGATGATTGATAAGCCGATGATGATGATGAATGACTGCCTGATGGTTCATCGTTATCAAAGGATATAGATACTGATAGACCGGTTAGAATGACCGGTAGTGGAACTGCGGGGATATGAGGCATTTGATTATCACCCGTGGGAGTCTCAAAATATTCATCAAACATTGGTTGAAGCAGCAACTCCAAGTCTTTATTAGTGGGAGGTACATATGGAGTAGCAGGAGCAGAATTAGGTACGGCCCTGGTAACTTATAGGTCCAGGAGTCTAAAGGTTGTGATTGGGGTCCTGACTGGAGTGTACAAGATGGCCAATTTCTGAGTCAGCTCATCGAATATAACATGTATAGTTTACATTTATTTGTCGGGTCCATTTGTTGTAGATTATGTAACCCTTCCTTCCCACCCCATGTTTGGTTGACCATAACCCAACATAGAACCCACTGTCTTTTTTAGCTTTCAAATTGCCAAGATCTTCGCTATTCTGTTTGGTTGGGTAGCAAAGAAGCCATATATTTACGTGATAAAGAGTGATCCCGGTTTCTTGTCAGCCAATGTTCATATGGGGTTTTGTTGTGATGGAGTATGTATAAGGGGATCGGTTATTGGGTGTAAAGGCAGTAGCCACAACTTCTGCCCAAAGAAACAAGGGAGCCTTGGAGAATATCAGCATTGTCCGAGCAGCTTCTAAAAGGAGTGGCGATTCCTTCGTTTCAACAAAGCCATTCCGCTGTGGAGTTATCGGACTGTCTTCTCGTGAGTAATGCCAATGCTTTTATAGAAATCTATCAAATTTTTATTAACGAATTCGATGCCATTATCAGTCCGCACGAACCGGACAGTTTTGTTGATACCTACTTGAAGTTGTTTTAACAGATTGATTACAAAACGGGGATCTCATACTTGGTTTCTCAAAAACTTTACCAATGTATCACCTAGAGAGTCAAGACTATTACCAATATGTATTTATTCACATTTATACTCTGCACTCTTAGCGGTCCACATAAATCCATGTGAAGGGTGTGTAAAACTTCCATAATGGTGTTAATCGTCTTGGGTTTGTGGGTAGCTTTCCTGCTCTTTCCAAGTTGACATGCCGAACACAGATGATCCTTTTCAAACTTCAACCGAGGTAAACCTCTAACAAGATCTTTACGAGCTAGATCATTGAGAGTGCCAAAGTTTAAGTGATTCAGGCGACGATGCCATAACCAGGATTTGTTCTTGGAGGCTTTAGACAGTAAGAAAATGGGAGAGGACCTCATCATATCTTCTACAGAAATGGTGTATAAGTTCGTACCACAACTTCCTTTGATAAGGTCAACACCATCTAAGTCTCGGACGAAGCATGTGTGCTTTCTGAAGGCAACTTCAAGATCTGAATCACAAAATTGACCGACAGAGAAAAGGTTGTGTCCAAGTCCCTCTACATAGTATACCCTAGAAATTACACTGTCACCAATGACATAATCCCCATATCCCATAATTGCACCAAAATGGTCGTTTCCGAATCGAACAGTCCCAATAAACTTTTTCACGAAATTCCTGAGCCGTGAGCGATCTCCAGTCATATGTTTTGAGCAGCCTGAGTCCAAATACCAGAGAACGATTGTACAAAACCTGCATTTTGAACAAAGGCAAAAATTGGAGATTTGGGATACATTGGATCCCAAATTGCAATTTGGGTACGGGTGGTTAGTGCACGCAGAATTTTATACGCAACTGGGGCAATAGGTCCTGTGGATCAGTGGAAACACTCACTCTTTAAGGCGTAGACCTAAATATAAGGGCACTGT
This sequence comes from Tanacetum coccineum, assembly GCA_026074375.1. NCBI lineage: Eukaryota > Viridiplantae > Streptophyta > Magnoliopsida > Asterales > Asteraceae > Tanacetum > Tanacetum coccineum. Next base: position 28,070 of record BQNB010044265.1, on the reverse strand, counting down.
CTTCCTAATGGGAAGAAGTCTACAGTGGGCTTCCATTGTTTTATAGGCAAGGACCTTAGTGTGGAGTATTCTAGTTAATGGCCACTGATTCCCTAAAGGTATATATTCTGTCAGTGGCGCTCGCCACTGATGCCAGTTGTCTGGGTAATCAATTTACAGTGGACTTCCAAAACTTGCTTTTCTTGCGTAACCCTCACCACACTTTAGTGGGCAGAGGATTGTTCACATACATTTCAGAAAGGCACAACAACATTGATCGGATTGAATTATATCTAAGCATTTGTTACAAGTTTTGCAAGAAGTATTAGATTTGATTGAGGTTAATTACAAGTAGCTATTAGCAATACTAGAATCAAACAAATTTATTTTGTTTCTCATGCGAACTTTTCATCCTAGAATGGGCTTCTATTGTTTCAAGGCACTTATGGCTGGCAGGTCCATCGTTCTTTGTATTGCTCCTAGGTTCTGACCGCTATGCTGAGGCACCTTTTACTCCTGTAGAGGGAATTCCAGGATGTTGTTGAAATCTATTTTCTGGTGCTAATTATGGTGGTGTGTTATGAGTCGAGGTTTCATGTGGTTTAACAAAAGTAACTCCCTTTTTCCTAAGTGAATTGGTAGAGGCATTTTGTTTATTGCGAGGGCCAAAGTCTGTAGGACACATTGCCTATTACATATTCTAAAAGCTACTGACGTGTGTTTAGTGTATGGCAAGAAGATGCTAGAGAGGTTTCCTATGTCTTTCTACACTTAGCATACTCTACTATTTCAACAAAGGGTTTCTACATTTTCCTTAAGGCGTTCGATATAGTGTAGATGCACTTCCTGATTCTTCTTGAGTCGAGGGGGAATTGGTTCAACATCTATAGGATATCTACCAGGAGCTAGCACCTTAGGTTTACAATCAGGTATGGTGACACATTTGGAATTCTCTGTAGTTGATTCATTAAGTTTCATTTTCAGGATAACAAAGAGTTGTTCTGGTCGTGGGTTTTGGCACGCGTTATTTTAATTGAATCATAAACTCCTTATAATGCTGCTTAATTTCTGAATTTATCGCTCTAAAGAATTCATGGTGATAGAGAGGGCAGTGAGCTTTGCAGTTAATCCTTGTTCTGAGAAACTAATGTCCTTAAGGTCAAAAATGGGATATGCATCACTATTTTCTTTGTTAGTGCGGATGATTTTATCTTTAATTATGTTTTCGTTTTGCCTCGATCTTTGAACTGTTTCATTTAGTTTCCCAAATTAACAAACAGTGAATCTAATGAAGGACTTTCGAAGATGTCATGGTTTTTTGTTTCCAAATCGTTCTTTGAGATTTTGGATACTTTAATTGTAAGTTGAGTGTTACAACTTCAAGTTTGGGAAATGTTTTTTCATTGAGTCATGATCATCATTTTGAATCTTGTTTCTCAGATTTAAAATTTTCAGATTAAAGGTCGGAATACGTTTTGAGCACTCGGGGAAAGCATTATGCATGTCAGAAAACTAGACACGTTTAGTAAGAATCTGTTATAGTTTAAAATCACATCTTGGACTACAATTCAGCAACTAAGTTCTATGGTGAAAGATGGTTTTCTCCGTTCAATCTTACCACTCCGTAAGTCTGTCTCATTCTGGTCCACTTCGGCTTCCAAATTTTCAAAAACGGCTTTCATTGCTCTAACTTCAGTAACTAGAGATTTTTGAATACCTTCAAAATGTTCTTTGAGTAGATTGAAAATGGAATTACTTCGGTTAAGTAAACATTATTTTTGTTGTTACAAAACCCCCTTTCACCTTCAGTTATGACGGTTGGTGTGATACGTTTTTTTACAAGTTATTATCAAAAATCCCAAAATAATTGAGTAATTTACATTACAGACAATTTATTATTGACTTGTAGTTGGAATCGTATCTAGGGACCAGTTGGGCGGTGTTTTGGAGGTATACAAATACAGTCGCTGGTGGTAGACAGGTATGGGGTGTTGCATTGGCCTCTTAGATCTTTGGCTTTAATTTTGCTAGATCTAAGGACTAAATTAATTGCTCAGGCTGTACAGTGGAGTCTAAGGGGTGAATGTGATGAAATTTTTCTTTTGAGTTGTTAGGGGCGTTATTGTTAATCCTCTTTTCCACAACAGACAGAGTTTTCATTTCACATGTTGTTTAATTCCTTGTAGTTTCAGCTAACTCTAATTCTTCCCTCATAGTTGATACAATTACCGGCCACATGATGAGGCTTAAGAGTTCATCAACCATTCATATAAGTATAGTTTAGGCCTTTTTGGGCCTGTTGCAGGTAAAAAGGGTACTGGGTACCTAGTGCAAGTTTTAGTCTTTTGATCATACCACATGAGTTGGAATTTAATTCTTAGGGAACAGTTTGAATGGATTTAATCTTGTGAGTGAGGCTTATTACTCAAAGTTTATTGTTAAAGGGTTTCAAATTGGAATAAATCAGTCAGGGAATTTTGGCTCTTTCTGTTTTAAAACTTTGTTTCAAAGTCGTTTCAGTTTTCTACAATTAAATATTATTGTTTTCCATAGTTGACTTTAGTTGTAACTTGAAAGAATGAAGTTCCTTTTTTGCATTTTTTTGTTTTATTACGTTTATGAATAAGCTTACGCATTGATATCATTGCTGTTAACGTTCAGTCAGTTAAAACTTAGCACGATTGCTCATAGATGGCATATAATCCTTGTAGATCTAAGTTTGTTGCTATTGGGTCATGAAGATAGAAACGATTCATTAACAGAGATACACATACACTATTAGGGCGATAAGTTGCACCAACTTGGTACACCAGAATATGTCATGTCCGACCAAATATTGTCATATGGGTTAAATTACTGTTACCCATATGGACCACTAGTTGTGTCACATTAACATTTGACAGGTTGTACTTTCATTATGAACACTCATGTTGTCTGATTAGAGATACTATGATCAATAGCATTTTCTAAAATATGTACCTTAGATAAGATTGATGCATTGGATAGACCAGCTTGTGGATTTGCTGACCCGACTGAGGACAAATTGGCCATGAATATTGACTGAGCAGTCGGTTCATCATCAACATCTGAATCAAAAGCGTCACATTCATCTGCTTGGAAGATGTTATCCTCATTCAGAGCTAGGTCTTGGACCGGTTGATTATCCACATCTGCATCAAAGGTGTTGCCCTGTTCACCAGCCAGAAAGAGTAGTTCTTCATCATCAATACTGCACCATTCTCTTGGGCTTGCATCAACAGCATATTGTCCTTGAAATAATCAGAATTCTGTGGACGCTTTGGCTGAGTACAGTTTCTTGCAATATGTCCAACTCCATTATAATTATAACACTTGACCGGTTTCCTATGACCTTGCTTGGATTCCAGCTTATTTGTGCTTCCCATTTCCTGCTGTACCATTTCCCCAAGCAAAATACCTCTAATTCTGATTCTGTTGCCCTTGAACATTCTGAACTACAACCCGACCATCTTGAATAGTTGCTTGATTCCGGGTGTTAGATGAAGTTCAAAGTTGATTGTTGGTCTGAGGAAGCGTTGCTCTGAAGGATTGGGCAAGGAGCGCCATTTGTTTGGTGAGGTTGTCAAGTAGTTCATCAGTTTGAGTGTATCCGGAGTCAATTTGTGATGTTTCAGGAAATGGTGGATATTGTGGTGATTGAGGGTTTGTTGATGAAGAGGGATATATGATTTGAGAATGGACATGTGGATGATTGGGTTTGAGGTTGGTCCGTTGACACAAATTCAAGTTAATCATTATAGCAGGTGTGATTCTCTCAATAATCAGTCGTTCCATTGTGAGCATGCTTCTCATGTTGTTTTAAGTATGCATATAAGCTGTTCGTGATTTGTCTATTTAGACTTTGTTGAGTTTATCGGCTTGTCACGAACCTATCCCTTAGGTGACTTTTTGTCACGAACTTGGAGTCATCAGTTGAATGTAGGCATTGCCATTTGATATTCCTATCGTCATTGACTAGTTGTGATAAGGAACATAGGTACTCCATTGATATTTTCACTTGGAAGCATCTTGAATCGCTCAAATATCGTTCAACTGAGATATCTATATCTTCTTTTGTGAGTTCGAACAAGCCAGACTAGCTTTTGGTAAGTTGTCCCCAAATTGCTTTTGCTTCAATGTTGTGATTGATGTGCTTGTAGATTTCTTTGGGGAAGTTCTTGTGCAAAATGTTGGTTGCTCGGAACATCTGCATCGTATTAATTTCTTTCCGTGGCACTGAGGTCCTCTATGTACAAGGACTTTCGAGTCCAAGTAGAAGGTCTCCTCCAATCTGGGGTAGTTCCAATGGGCATCCCTCTGGGGTTCCAAGCTCAATGGTCCTTGATCAATCGCTGAAGAATTTGCATCCATTTTCCTTTCCCCTAACAAGTATAATCGGTTTCGTTGTGACCATGATTCGTATCCGTCCTCATCGAGCATAGGGGGGCGGGTATCGGAACCGACCGCTTGAATATCATCTGAATTACTGGACATGGTTAATTACTTGTATTATGATAAACTTTGGATCGGTACAATGATTAGTGATTGTATGTTAAAAGTGATGATTGTTTGTTTGATTAGGTGATATGTTGTTTGATTGTGATTTGATTTGGTTTGGTTTGGTTGAAACTTAGGCAAAACGCAGTGAAGAAGCCTAGACAAAACGCAGTGAATAATGAAATTTTGCCAGAGTAACTCCTTATCAAAAACGACATTATTAGTATCAAGCAAAATTGACAATGGAAGTCTTGAGCAAAACGCAGTGATGTTGAAGCAAAACGCAGTGATGAATGAAATTTTGCCAGAGTAACTTCTAAGCAAAACTCCAATACTGGTCTTCAAGCAATCGAACCAATATGTTCGAAGCAAATCGTAGTGTTGATTTGAAGCAAAATGCAGTGGTCCGGAGGCAAAAACGCAGTGGTCTTGGAGGCAAAACGACAGTAACAAAAACGCAGCTTCCAATATACCAAAACGCATGAGCCAAAACGGAAATTCCGATAATAGACAAAAATGCAGTATAGTTTTCTTTTACCAAAACGACAAAATGTAGTGTACTTTTTGAGGCCAGGGAAAGTCACACCTTTATTTGCTTCTATGTTGGTACAATCTACTGAGGATGAGGGTGCTACTTCAGAGAGACCATCTGAACCACAACCTACACCCTCTCCTCCTCACCCAAGTGAAGCCAATATTGAGCCTCAGTCTGACCCATCACCTAGACCTTCACCTACTCCTCATATTCCTGATTCCATTCCAGAGGTTTCTGGTGGGAATCATGGAGGTCAGTCATCCAGTGATAAATCCCTTTCAGGGAATGAGGGTGACATGACACTCCAAAGTGTCTATGATCTTTGTATCTCTTTGTGTACACAGGTTACAGATCAAGCAAAGGAAATTAAACACTTGAAGGCACAGATCAAGAAGCTCAAGAAGCAAGCCAAACCTGTTATTACACACCACAGAGCTTGGATGAAGAGTGTATCCTTGAAGCAAAGATTGGCAGGAAAGAAATCCTTGAAGTCAAACTGGATGCAAAAGGAGTCTGTATCCAAACAGGGGAGGAAGTCTGCCAAAGCTGAACCTTCAGTCCATAAAGATCCATTGTTTGATGAGCTTGATGATGATGAAATTGATAATATGGACACTGAGGATGCTCAAGATGTGGGGAGGACAAGAAATGGAGTGAATGCAGAGAAAGAGGGTACTGAAGATGCAGTTAGTACTGAAGATGTAGTTAGTACTGACAAAGAAAAAGTTAGTACTGACAGATCAAAAGTTAGTACTGACAGATCAAAAGATAGTACCGATAAGGAGGAAGAAGGTACCGACAAGGACAAAGATAGTACCGTTAGCCTAGATGAAGGTACTGATGATCGAACTGAAGCAAGAAGTGCTACTCCAATCACTTCAACAACCACTCCTACAATGTTTGGAGATGATGAAACTATTGCTCAGGTTCTTCTCAACATGAGCCAAGCCAAAGCAGTTTCAAGAGAAAAGGAGAAAGGAGTTGAGCTTAAGGATGTTGAAGAGACTGAGAGACCTAGGCCTACTTCAACTAGATCACTATTGACTTTAAAGCCTCTTCCAAAGATTGATCCAAAAGATAAAGGGAAAAAGAAAATTGAAGAGGAAGATGAGTCTGATACTGAATCTGAGGATATTCCTGAAGCTGAAAAGAAGTTTAAGCAACTTGCTAGGGGTGAAGAGATAGCTAGAAAGTTGCAAGAGGATTGGGAAACAGAAGAAGAAAGAAAAAGATTAGCTGAGGAAGAAGCTACAAAGATTGCCTTTTGTAAACTCCCGTATAAAAGGTCACTACTTATTTTAACTCCTATATTAACTTTATAAATTTACATTTTCAAAAATTTGGTTGAAATTGAAAACATTGGATTCTGGCGAGTTTGGAACCGTAAGTCACCCGTTATCAATCGAGAAATCAACGAACGTCAATATTTAATATTTTTATTTGTAGAGAATAAATATTTTCGTATTTTATTTCGTATAATTTTAAGAAATTTTGATAATTTTTATTTTTGACGTTTCGCGAGTCGACGTTAGACCGCGCGTTCGTGAACCGTTTTGGGCATAATAAATACTATGACGCGCCCAGACTTATTTTATTTTTGTGAAATTATATTTTTGTCGGATTTCGTCATCTTTGTTCCTTGTCTTGAGCCGGACTCGCGTTTTAAAGTGGCACATTTAATTAATTAATTTTAAAAAAAAATAAAAGTGTGACGAAAAAATAAAATAGTCTCGGAAGTGTAATCCCGAGCCACGGTAGTCGATTTTTATTTAAGTAAAAGTGTGGCGTGTCAAAAGTATAAAAGAGAAAGGAGGGGAGGACTATTTTTGCCAAAAGCTCAAAATAGGAAAGTATATATATACTCATTTCCTTCCATTTCAACTCATTCTTAAAAATAAAAACTCACATATTAAACTTTTTTTCTCTCTAGCTCCACCACCACCGAAAAACTTTTCTGGTCATCAGAAACCGCCACCGCCGTCGCCGGAAAAATTACATGCAACCCGATCAACTTATATTTTCCGAATGCTCTCGTCATTTCCTACGTTTCCAACTAAAAATATCACACATGCAATGGATATTTTTGGAGTTAGAGGTCGGATTAGTTTCAAGTATTTTTGAGTTTTAGTGTCTTTGTTTGATTTAAAACAAGAACTCAAGGGGAAGGTATTTTTGATCAATATACTAATTATTATTATGTGTATATGTAATGTTTAAACTCTTTTAAATTAATCTTAACTTATGATCAATGCATGTGCTTGATTTCAATTTTTACAAGCATGCATGGTCATGAACTTTGATTCTTGGTTTGATTTATAAAAATTTATGTTATTATAATTGGGATATATTAATAGGATATGTAGTGGCATTGCATGTTAATGATTGGTGTTTTGGATGAGTTTTGGATGGTATACTAGTGTTTTATAGGGGCAGTTTTGAGGCAGTAGCTAAATCATGTCATAACTCTAAAACTTTAGCTTGGGGTCTGTGATAAAATTAAATGGTTAGATAGATATAGGTCTCAGCTCTATGGGATAGTTGGATGCTCAACCAATTGTTCCGGATGAGTGAGATATGGTCAAAATACGGAAACGGGTTGAATCTGGACCTTTGTTTGGAAAACGTGTTAATATCAAGGTTTTTGAATTAAAACTTTGGATTTTAAAACATGGACAATTACTAGACATCATAGGGAAGCTCCATAAATTGGCCTCACGTTCGTTGCTATTATTGATTTTGATCTATGGCCGTTTTCGTAAAAGTGTTTTATTCAGTCAACATTTTGTTTTGGTAGTCTGTCACTAAATTAACAATTCCCATTGATTGGTAAAGGTTTAGATTGATTGGGTTAATGTTCTGGAAACTAGACTCAAATATCTTTCTATGGGCGAAAACCTCATATTCATATCCCTTACGGATTAATAGTTATGCACTCATAAAAACTGGTCAAATCAGAAACTGGAAATTTACGTCTTTTCTAAGAACATATAAAGGACACAATTTTGATAATAGGATAAGAATTAATATGTAAAACTTAATATATGTTTATTTACTTATAAACTCAGATTGTTAGTCATATTTTGGAATAAAACCACTTTAGTTAAGTCATTGTGCAACGCCACGCATATATCTAAGAAACATATCCCATACTTGTAAAATTTTCTTACGTATTGTTTTTACTTATATATCTTACTAAGTCGCGTCACTCCTTTAGGTTGTCGGTGATTGTTGGTGACCTCTCTCGATCTATATATTCAGCTTCTCGATCCTTGTCGCTTATTTGACTTACGGTGAGTTCATAGCCTCGCTTTTTAAATATTTTTCTTAAACCCCGCGAGGGAGATGCATGCTAGTTTTTATAAAACGAACACAAGTAGGTTTTTCTCCTATGCTTGGACCCGTATGTGAATATATGTTGTTGCTTGAGTAGCTTTCGTCATAAGACCCCAATCGTGAGCCGTCAACTACCTATGATGGGTAGCCGCTCATACAATTAATAGCGCTATGGGCTTGACAACCCGGTTCGGTTTTTGGGAAGTTTGAATCCGGAAAGTGAGCACTCCCAATGTACGGACATATTGTATGGAGATTTAAGTAGGTATCTGACGAAATACCTAGCCTGGGGGCATTATTTGTGTTATTATTATTTGTTTATGGAATTAGTCAATGGGATCGGTGTCGCGAGCTCAATGCAACTGTTGGTTATTAGCTTGTCTGATCAACAAGTCTATATGATGCTTATGAATATTATAATGCTTGTGTTCAACCCTCTTTCTACTGTTTATTACTTATAAAACCTATGAATTCACTCAACCTCGTGTTGACTTTTTAGCATGTTTCATCTCAGGTAATTGAAGTCCGGAGGCTTGGAGGCACTGATGAGGAGGATTTGCGCTAAACTTTTGTCCACCATTTAAAAATTCATTCCTCATTAAAAACTTGTTTTAGTTTGGTTATGTTAAACTTATGTACTGTATGGTAATGATTTTTTGGGACTACGCTTTTGAACTCTGATAAATATGGAATGGAATGGTTGTTTGTTTTTAAAACGTCTCATTGAGTCGTTCTTTATATCTTATGACTATTGTACTATTATTTAACACCCAAATTGTTGGTTCCGCTGCGTGTAAATTTGGGGGTGTTAAAGATTGGTATCAGAGCCACAGGTTATAGAGAACTAGGTCGTTTTCAAAACCTAAACTATAACTTTATTTTAAAATTTTAGCGCGCAAACTCCTCGAGATGCCGGCCAAGTCATCCTTGTAATTACCATTCCTTTGTGATTATCATTCTTAGTACTTATACCCTGCGGGTGCATTATTGTTAAGTATTTATTGAATAAATACTATGATTTATATCAAAATATACATCGATTGGTAAACCTTATATTAAGGTTTTCTTTTGTATTTATTTACATGATTAAATAAATCATTATTAAAATTTTCATATTTATTATGATTCATTGCGTTCATTCGCATGTTGCATAAATTTTATATATGTAGTGACCTTACATACTTTTATCCACGCGCGTATTGTGTCCGACTTTTCATGATCACTTTTCTAAGCGTAATTACTATTTCTTTTATAGGTGTAATGACCGATTACATATACTTATTCGATTCGAACTCAATTATTTTACCTGACTTACTTTTATCGTTGTGCGTACCTTCGTTGTACGATTGTTTGGGATTATATAAGTATTTGATCCGATGATATTATACAATTATCATTTTACTACCCGTGCGTGTTATTTTCCTATTTAACTTCTTTAAGCTACTTATATAGATATCCAAATTGCTTTTTGTTCTTTTTCCCATGGTGCTATTCACAGGAAACATCTTGGATAAATTCCCGAAATCATATTGTAGATTTTCATAATCTTTTCGTTGGCTTTTCATGTCACCGTTTTACACGACATCCGAATATTGTATAAATTTGTTTGTTCTACCGGTCCTTTACTTCCGACCCTGAGTTGTAACACTCGTTTATACTCTGGGGACGTCATTGTCATCTTGTGACTCATCGTCTAGAATGTGACGGTTGATTGGAATACGAATTTACTTGTATAAATTTCTATTATTCTTTTTCATAAGAACCTCTCTTCTTCGGAAGCGTGACTCATTAGTGTTTTGTTCTTTTCCCCTTGTGCATCTTGTGATTTTGAAGAATCACACCGCTAATAAAATTTTCCTATCTTGCATATCGAATTCTAAGTCAAAGGACGTAGAGAATCGTTTTGCTCCTAGCTTTGTCGTTGGCATTCTTGAAACATTTTTCAATGCTATTTTTATATGTCTATTAGTAAAATTTATTTATTTATTTTTTGTTGTTTTGGAATCCATAAGTCATGTGTGTATATAAGTTTTGTTTGTTTTAAAGTGTTGATATAATGCCTTAGACGATGGGGAGTAGAATTCGTGTAATAATTGAGAATTTTGAAGAATTCGGTTGAAATTTTGAGGTGTATCAAAAATATATTTAGTGCAGAAAATTAGAATGTTGTTAAGGATGTTGTAAAAATATTTTTATAAAAGTTAGGCTTAAAAATATGTTAGTACTTGTGAAGACGATGGTTTTGATATAAAATTCGACCCGTAACTCTCAAAAACAAAGTTTTTGTGGCCATTCGAAGTTTAGAAATCGTTTAAAACAAATTCTGCACTATTTTTATAATTAGTTGCTGATGCAGTTTTCGAGTGGCGTTTCGGGCCATTTCTGGTCCGAATCGGCCTTCCGTTAAAACTACAAAGTTGTTTAAAATGCCGTTTTACTTCCTCGCGAGGACGCCCGAGTCTGAAATCGAGTAATAACGGGTCTAAAAGCTAGATCAAAATCTGCATTTTTCATTTTATTGAAATTGCATCAGATCTGATGTAAGGGCGTTTTCATCATTTTCTGTATCATTTTGGGTCTCGGCTAAAACACGAAAGTTGTCCGTAATATTGTTTTGCATAAAAACTCGTGAAATTTGGTCTAAAAGTGCATAAAAGTGGGGATTTTGGTATAAATACAGATCTGCGTTTTTGTAAAGATATTTCAGCAACTATTTTCGAAAAATGAGCTGATACAGTTTTTAACTTGGAATTCGGACCCTTTCTGGTCCGAACCAGACTTTTTCTAAAACATAAAAGTTGTTTATTTTGATGATTTCTACAAAAAGTCGCGAAATTTTGTTTAAAAACGCAAGATGATAGGAAAACATAGGGGTAAAAGTTAGTGAATCATTATTTTGGAAAAATTAAAGTAGTTGCTGATTTTGTTAAAAGAATAGGATTTTGAGCGTTTTAGTGTCCGTTTAAGCTTGAAAAATATTAACGAATGTTATTAAATGACTAATAAATTATTGGGTGCGTCCGGTCATGTTTAAAAAAAAATAGGAAGTCTATTTTCGTAAACTTTATATATATAAAGACATATTGTGGGAAATAAGAATAGTATATGAATTATGGATGGGTCGGTATTATCGGGAACATAATATTTTATTTAACGATATTAATGTCTTCGAATATCTGGACTTTCTAAAAATTGCAACCTTCAAAAAATAGCAACTTTCCTAAAATAGTAACTTTCTAAAAAATAGTATACTTTCTCAAAAGTATATCGTTGTCAAATGACTTAGGAGGTACACACATTTGGATTCCATTATTTTTATATATATGTGGCTTATGTGTTATTTTATTTTATCTTCCTTTTTCCTAATTGCGCACCATCGCTTTTGGTCGCAGTTATAATCTCTTGTCTTCATATCCTCCATCGCCATCGATATCATGTACCTCATAACGATTCCGGCTAAACCCTTGAAACCCTATCATCTTGTAACCATTTCACCGATTACTTCATAAATTACTCTTCACTACTCTCTTGCAAACCACTTGCTGTTTTATAAGTCATTGTAATGTCACCTTATAAATTTAAATTGCTATTGTTTTACGAGTCATTTTACTTGGGTCTTATAAAATATTTGTTATCGCAAAAAAAAAAATAATAAATAAATAAATAAATAAAAAATAAAAAATAAAATAAATAAATAAATAAATAAAAATTATTTTGAGTTCTATCTTAAAAATAGTATGGTTTATACATTTAAATATAAGAAACATAACACTAGTTTGACGAAATTGAGCATTGCATTGCTATTCCTAAATTATACCTAGTCGTGCACCTATGTATAATTTAGAAGGAGCCATTCAAGGCTGAATAGTAGTCACCTTAAGGTCTTGATAAAGACCAACTTTTTACCTGTAGTTATGGAAAACAAAATTTTTTTTGTGGTATGCAAGTGGTACAAATTGAGGGCATCCGCATATGTACCCCTATTTTTTTTTCTCGAACGAATTCTCCATATGCGGGTACATTCTGACTTAACAACCTTCGTTCTAATTTTCCTTTCATTCCTCTTCATAATGGAAATCCTTTAGGCTGCTCTTCTAATTATCGGACATTGATACCGGACTTAGAGGTTCTGACGTTTCTATGCTTTCTTCTCGACCCACCTTCTTTGAGTAACGTTGGTAGATCTCCGAGATGCCTCCGGATGTGATTAATGAGGTATGAATAAATGAGTTTATGTATATCCGCCATGATCTTCGTCTTTCTTTTGACCCGTAATTTGTTCGTGTGAACCATGCGTTAACTTCTCTCTTTTAATCCCTAACTTGTATCATTGGTATAAGTGCCGATCTAAAACTTTCTTTGATTTGAGATTTGTTGTATGGATTTCCTTTTTCGGTTGTGTATCGACTGTCGCAAACTTAATGTGCTGACGGTGACCGTCTTATGAATTGATGACTCGATAAATCCTTCTTTTCCTATTTTCGTATCGCCGTCACTTATATTCCATTCTTTCCTTTAAGGACCCTTACGACATTAAATTCGTTCTCTCATACCATTGCCTACGCATTATGCGTTTGCTATCCTTTGTTCCAGCTTCGTTGCTATCTTGTTACTTTGTTAAACTCCCGAGCACGTACCTTTAATGCGCTCAATACCTTCACGGATTTTATAAATTTTCACAAGTTTTTATGAAAATTCTACAATTTTTTTCAAAAGTGTCTAAATTACCAAAATAGCCTTCTCAAGTTTAAGAGTCGGTCTAAACATCCTCCTTTGTGTAATCTATAACTAATGCTTCAAATGACACAAAGCCACACCTGTCAAATTACATGTTTTATACATCACATCTTAATCATATCTTAATGAAATGACCGATTTAAACTTCGTTTCAACAAATGACTCTTAACCAATTGGAAAAATAGATTTTCTAAATCGCAACCGCGAATCCGAGAGTTCAACAAAGCCTTTATACGTACATTTATCTTAAAGGTTTTTAAAAGCACCAAAGTGATTATTGAGCATATTTTACCTTCATTTGAACACCTTTTTTGTCAAGAAAAACCCAATAAGTGCCTTAAAAATGTTGACCCACTAAGGATATCCGCCTTAATTTCTCAATGACATAGTTTAAAAAAAAAATCTTCTTACTAGTGATTTCGTTTTCAAATCACCAAACCCTTAATAAATCCTTATAATAATATTTTCATCATTTTATGAATGACTTAACATTTTTAATTTCCTAACCGAACGAACTTCACTTTTTTTTCATAATCTAAAAAGTGTCTAAGCCTAGTTTTTAAAACAAAATTTGAAACAAGTACCTTTACTCTTCCTCTCGATCGACCTCGTGTGACATTCCGTATTTTAATGTCAGTATGTGATTCATACCTTGTTCTTATTTTCTAGTAAGGTGAATTCTTGCGTTTTACGGTTTACGCGATTCGCGATTTCTCGTTTCTTGTTAACCTTGAGTTGTTTTAGGCATTTTATCCGTTTAAGTGTTTACCGTGTTTATTCTATCTTTGAAATCCCTTGGCGACTTAAAAGATAATTTTTGCATCTTTCGTTAAAATTCATGTATCAATCACGTTTAGTCAAAATCTTATGTTTTCGCTTAAAAATCGTACTCCCGCAACTCTCCTTGAGCAAGCGTAAGGCGAATCGGAGGAATCGAGCGCCGGGACGTCGCTCCCGTAAGGAGGGGAGAATGTAAACTCCCGTATAAAAGGTCACTACTTATTTTAACTCCTATATTAACTTTATAAATTTACATTTTCAAAATTTTGGTTGAAATTAAAAACTTTGGATTCTGGCGAGTTTCGAACCATAAGTCACCCGTTATCGATCGAGAAATCAACGAACGTCAATATTTAATATTTTTATTTGTCGAGAATAAATATTTTCGTATTTTATTTCGTATAATTTTGAGAAATTTTGATAATTTTTATTTTTGACGTTTCGCGAGTCGACGTTAGACCGCGCGTTCGTGAACCGTTTTGGGCATAATAAATACTATGACGCGTCCGGACTTATTTTATTTTTGTGAAATTATATTTTTGTCCTATTTCATCATCTTTGTTCCTTGTCTTGAGCCGGACTCGCGCTTTAAAGTTGCACATTTAATTAATTTTTTTTTTAAATAAATAAAAGTGTGACGGAAAAATAAAATAGTCTCGGAAGTGTAATCCCGAGCCACGGTAGTCGATTTTTATTTAAGTAAAAGTGTGGCGTGTCAAAAGTATAAAAGAGAAAGGAGGGGAGGACTATTTTTGCCAAAAGCTCAAAATAGGAAAGTATATATATATATACTCATTTCCTTCCATTTCAACTCATTCTTACAAATAAAAACTCACATATTAAACTTTTTTTCTCTCTAGCTCCACCACCACCGGAAAACTTTTCCGGTCACCAGAAACCGCCACCGCCGTCGCCGGAAAAATTACATGCAACCCGATCAACTTATATTTTCCGAATCCTCTCGTCATTTCCTACGTTTCCAACTAAAAATATCACACATGCAATGGATATTTTTGGAGTTAGAGCTCGGATTAGTTTCAAGTATTTTTGAGTTTTAGTGTCTTTGTTTGATTTAAAGCAAGAACTCAAGGGGAAGGTATTTTTGATCAATCTACTAATTATTATTATGTTTATATGTAATGTTTAAACTCTTTTAAATTAATCTTAACTTATGATCAGAAGTGATTAAAGGAAGAAGACACAGCAAAGGTACCTGCTATGGTAGAAGTGACAAAGCAGGGTACAAAGAAGAGAAAAGGGGGTCATATCAAAATGATTGTAAGGAAAAACCAAGAAAACAGTCAGATGTTGACAGTGATGATGAACATAGAAAATGCCTAAGGATTGTTACATTTGAAGGTACCATAGATAGTGAGATAATGGAGAAGAAATCATTTATTGCTAGGTTGAACAAGGTATCATCACCAGATGTGGACTATCTTGTCATATACAGAGCTAATGGGAACTTCAGAGCTTTCAACTATATCATGGAGGTACTTCATATATTTGATAGGCAATATTTGTATCACTTATATAACTTGATGCTGGAGCAGTACTCAGAAACTACACTAGAAGGGATTGAGTTGATTCTTTGGGGAGATTTGAAGATAATGATGGAATCCTCAACTGAAGAAAATGATCAAAGTGATTTATGGAGTAATCAATAGGATTGGAAGATTGTCACTTGGAGATTGTATGAAGCTTGTGGAGTTTGCAGACTAGAATTTGAAGATGGGACATTCATCCATATGTTAGTTGAAAGAAGATATCCTTTTTCCAAGGAGTTATTGCAAAGAATGCTTGATCTGGGATTAGAAGTTGAAAGAGAAAGTATTGTTGCCCTTGATTTGATAAGATTCATTAAGAAACAGATTGATGAAGAGTGATGCTGTGAATGGACTTGAGAAGGGTTTGAGTGTTGGCTAACCACCACACAACAAATGGTCATCAGTTCACCATGCTTAACAGGCATAAGAACTGGCTAGTCCATAAGCAAACGGCTTATGGTAAAGACTTCTCAAATCTGTTTATGGTTGACAATTTACCAAAAATTATAGGGTTCTCAACTCACCTTGCTTCATGGTGAAGAGTTGGCTAGTCCAAGATCAAACAGTTCTTGGTAAAGACTACTCAAATCTGTTGATAGCTGATAGTTTGCTAAAAACTATATGGTTTATCAATGCACCATGTTATGACAATGAAGCATTGGCTAGTCCAAAAGCAAACGGTATTTGGTAAAGACAAATCAATTCCGTTGATGGTTGACAGTTTACCAAAAACTGTATGGTAAGTTTAACTCATTCTTGATTTTTTGAATAAAGTGTTAAACTATCCCTGAGCAACGGCTACTGGTAAAGGAACATCAAATCCGTTTATGGCTCGGTTGTTTGCAAAAAACTACAAAAAGCCAAATAGTTGGATTGTTGCTGAAAAGATGTGGCAGTGTTGCTGAAAAGATAAAGTTGCTGATAAAGATGGAAAGATTATTAAAGATCAAGATCAAGATGTGTTAAAGTGTTTGGATACATCCTCCAAGAACTTAAGAAGATTAACCTGAAGAAACATGAAGTTAAAAGAGTTCAACAATCATGTTTAGGGGAGGATTGTTGGGAATTATTCATTCCTGACTTAGTACCGTTAGTGATAATACTTAGTACCGATAGTTATAGTTAGTACTGACAGTACAAAGTGTTAAGTACTGATCAGTTAGTTAGTACCGTTAGTAGAAAATAGTTAGTACCGTTTAAGAGATATGTATGAGATATTATAGGAAAAGATATGTATTATCTTTTATGCGTTTTGTAAGCCTGTTAGGGTTTATCCTTGGTCTATAAAAGGAACCCTCATGGCATAGTTAGAGATATCAGTTCAATATACATCTCATACAATCATATCTCATAGTTAGTAATCTGTAATCACTTTAATAGATTAATAGAAATCAAAGTTTAGTTTATTCATTGTTCTTCTTAATACTATTGTGTAGATTCCGCATATACAATTAGTATTCATAGTCAGTGTTTCTATATAGTCAATCTGTATTTATACAAGTTGGCTATCACCCTTAGCAGGCTGCAAAGATCTATTCAGTTTGGGACTCACACGGAGGTTAATGCAACCGAACTCTGACGAATGACAAAGCCATATTCGTCACCAAGCTATATTGTTAACTGATGTATTTTAGGATTACATAAAGATAGAGATGCAGATGCCTCGTTCCAGTGAAGTCAATTCACAACCCCATGCTCACACTTAATGTTTCTAATCAAAGACATCATGACAACTAAAAGTCCTACAACATAGCTTCCGCAACTCTGATAAGTATTATCATGATCCAGAAGAGTGTGAGTATGCAGGTCCGAAAGTAACAACATCACATGAAGGCAATATTCCACAACAAGGATGATTAAGAGATTTAAAGTGGATGGTGATCTCAAAGAAAGCTCAAAGATCACTCAAGTCCAAGGAACAAAGCTCAAAGATCAGTACTTGATGTACAACGACAAATGTTAAAGAATCAAAAGACTACAAGCTAGAATTAAAGATTAATTCAAATATAATGTTAGGATTCAATTTGTATTTTCTGGGGTGACCTCCCTTAGGGGGAGATTGTTAGGATTATGAAAATCCATGTAAAAGACTCGGTCACCCCGTGTTATATCTAGCATAGGTTAGCTCGTAGTCTTAGTTTTAATCGTTTAGTTACCGTACGACTTATGGTGTTGGGCCGGGTCTTTACCCACTTGTTAGCCCACTCCATGGCCCATTTAGGGGCACCAAAACACTTGTATAAATACCCCTTTCCAGCCATGGGAAGGGGTTGGTTGTTCATTTGATAATACACACACTTAAAGGTGTTTTCTCTCACTAGACTAGTCACTTTCTCTCTCTAGAAATTTGGCCAACCCATCATTCCTAAGCTTGTATTGTGATATCCAATATACTACAATTGGTATCAGAGCCCATGGGATGATTAGATAGATTGTGTGTGCGTTTTCTTGGTTAGTTTAGATCAAAAGTTTGGTTTTTGAAGGTTTATGGTCTTTTTCTTGACACTCTTTGATTCTCACGTTTGTGATGTTAAAGTTAGTGTTTTTATAGTTGTTATAACCTTCTAGGATCAAGTTGTACAAAAGAAACCAAGCAAAAACGTTCAAAAGGGTGATTTTTAGGTGTTTTTAGGTGAAAAAGTTCGTATTTTTCTTCACTGCGTTTTGCCTCTCTGAGACATTCTTGGTTGCGTTTTGCCTTAAATAGTACACTGCGTTTTGTCGTTTTGTATCGTACAACATTTAAATTTAAGAAAAAGAGATTTTCCCTATAATTATTAACTCACATTTACTACACTTAATACAATTATTCATTCTTAAGGAAATCTTCGACCTTTTAGAAGGCTGCAACACGGTTTATGTGTCCGGCAAGATGCAACAAAAACTTTTATCAGTCTCGGATTATTATTCTTACTATGGGCTTTCTTTAGAAGGCTGCAACATCGGTTGTGAGCCGGCAAGATGCAACAAACTTTTATCAGCCCACAGTTTATAATTATTATTACCACATTTTTTTACTTTATATTACCATGATATAGAGAAAATTTTGTTTTAGAAAATTTAAGTATAAATTTGAACTAAAATTATTGATATCGACTATACTTCAAAAATTGTTGATTTAAGTTTAATTTTCAAAAATAGCACGTATTATTAGTCCGGTTAGGAGCTTATGGGAGAAAAAGCCACAAACTACACTTATGAGCTCTTAAGATTTCCAATTAATCATTGTTTAGCATCTAACTAATACTATAACTCTATACTTTGTTTGTTCTTTCGCGATGACGCGAACGCTTAGTCTAAGAGTTAAGGAACAAGCGCTCGATCGAGTCAAAATTTATTCTTATTCTACATAGCAGGAAAGTCAAAATTGTGACAAAACAATTATTTTATTTTTGAAAAATTTTAAAATTTTTCATTTTTTTGAAATTTTGGTGGTAAAAACGGGATTACGTGAGAACAACAACTGCAGGCACAATCAAATCGATAGACCCCCCATACTAGAATTAAACATTGTCCTCAATGTTTTAAGAAGGGTCTCTATGCAAATCATAAGCCGTTTATTATAGTATCTAAAGATAAACGTTAGTCGATAAGATTTGGATATCGGATTCCCAAAATGAAGCTGAGGATTTGAAGCTCTTGTGAACGAAGGACAAAACCGTGAGCACGAGAGGCTTCAAAAATCCAGGCAATCCTGGGCATACAACAAAACAAACACAAAACACGGAAAATGGAAAGAGGCAAGCCTCCTCACAACAACAAAACACTTATTCATTACTATTAGGCTAGCATACTACTACTACGATAATACTAGGATAAGCATAGGTTGCCACCCACGAAGTGCTTGTTTAAGGTCACTTAGCTTGACCCGATCCCCCCATAATTAAGTTTATCAAGGTGGATAGAATGAGACCGGGCATCCCAAAATACGGATGTCCTCTCCATAAGAGCAAGGAAAAATCTCCATCGGGCTTTCAAAAATTTTAATGACTTTGAAAGCTTTAGGGCCCCGATGAGATAGTTCCGGGAGAAGAGAAGTATGAACTCTTTTAGAAGTGAGAATCCCGGGGTTGAAAACTTTTTCCTCATTTTCGGATGAAAACGAGAGTAGAGCTCCGAGCTCGGGAACTTCTTTGTGGAAAGGAAGTTCATAAAGTGAAAGAGGAGGATATGAATCCTCAAGAATTAAAGAAGCATAAGTGGTCTTCTTTACATTCTTTTCCGTTGTTGCAAGATTGGTGACTTCAAAGAGGTTTTCATGAATGAGTATACCCGGATTAAATACCTTGTCCTCGTTGTTGGTCGAAGACAAAGAATCAACGTCGTAAAAATCCTCATAGAAAATCTATCCACACTCGGGAAAAGGAAGGAAATCACTTGATCCAGGAAGATCAAGTTCATCAATCAAGATTTTAGAATCTTTGATTTTCTCTTCCTTGGAGTCAAATTGATCTTCATAAGCATTATCTTTAACGGTTCAAGATCAAAAGTTCTTCATATTAATCATCCCTAATGGTGGGGCATGAGTAATCAAGGGCAGGTTCATCGGTGTTTAATCTTAGTAAAATGGTTTCTTCAGATTGTCATCAAGAGAATTTTCATCAACTAAATCTTCGAGAATAGAATACATTTCCTTGATAGGATCATGGTTAAGCAGATACTCTAACTCTCGAAGATCGGATTTGGCATCAAAGGGAAGATCATCATTTCCTGGTGGAAATGTGATAAGAGCGAGTTCATTGGCGAACTCCTCAAGAAAATAGTCGCTAGTCTCAGAAATCAGGAGACTAGGTGAAGAAGAAGTGGTACTGCCACTTAAAGAATTATGAAAAGGAGGGAGAGGAGATGAAGGATTACTATTTCCTGGTGGAAATGAATCACTTGCGAGATAAGCTTTGAATTCTTCCCAAATTAATTCACTTTCTTCGCTGGAAGTAAGTGTGGGGGAAGAAGAGAAGACTTGGTCTCGGGTTCCGAAATCGGAGTGGGATTGCCACTTGATGGATTGATAACTTCTGGTGAAGTTAAATCGGTATGAGAAGAAAAAGTGGGATTGCCACTTTGATGATTTGTTGCAAACAAATCTTTAAGAATTTCCTCATGTGAAACATTGTAGACATCAATCATGTTGATTGATTCTTGATGAGGTTGGGTTGAATAGCTTGAAGTGTTCAGGTCTCATTTCAGGTTATTATTTGCATTACCGTCACAGAGAAACATCTCTTCTCCATGAACGTCAATCAAAGCTCAAGCGTTCCATAAGAATGGTCTTCCCAAGATGAGGGGGACACGAGGATCGCTTTCATAATCAACAATGACAAAATCAGTGGGGAATGTGAACTTTCCAACCGGAACAAAGACATCTCTTGCAATTCCGACCGGAGTACAAATCTCACGATTAGCAAGTTCAAGGGTCATTTGGGTGGAAATAAGCTCGGGTAATCCTAATTTTTTCCACACCGAGAGTGGCATCAAAGGGGGGTTTTTTTTGTTGGCTAGCTCCTAGATCGGCTAGGGCTTTGCACTTGAGCTCACTAAAAACCACACGGAATTGTAGAAATTTCCCAGTGGCTCACCCTAGCCTTTTTGGGTAAAACTTCTTAAGGATAACCGCGAGCATTATTCATTTAGGGGTGTGTTTGCTAATTATTATACTTCCATTGTTGGAAAGGAGAGATTTAAGCCATCTTTTGGTTACTTAGGAATAAAGAATCAAAGCATCGCAAGATTGGATGATGTGAAGTTGTTTAAACATTTGCCAAAATTTGTGAATTTGGACTTCATCTTTCTCTTGCCATTTTTCTTGGTTCATCCTTGACAGATAAGGGATATGAGGGTAACGAGGATCCCTTTGGTGAACCACTAATTTCTTATGAAGGAGGTTTAGCTTTTTGGACGAGAGGAGGTGGGACCTTAATGGTAAACTCACCATGTTTGGGTCCGTTAAAGTCTCCTCTACACGTTCATCCTCCTCCGGATTAATGAATGGAGGAGGCATAGGAACGGAAGGTCCATCAAGAACAAGACCACTTCGGGTGGTAATGGCTTTCAATTCACCTTTTGGGTTAGCAACGGTGTTGCTAGGGAGAGATCCCGAACCCGAGGTAGAAGCGGTGTTCATTTGAAAGAAACTAGCCATCATGTTCTTAAGCTCGTTTGTTTGATTTGACATTGAAGCTTGAATCGAATTTTGCATTTCATTCCTTAACTCATTTTTCACATTGTTAATTTGAGTTTGCATGGCTTTCATGTTAGCCTCATTTGTTTTCTTAAATTTTTCTAACTTATTTAAATGAACGTTTTGATTTTGTTGAATTGGAGCTTGATAAGTTAGATTTTGATTGAAATTGTTTCCTCGGTTATATCCTTGAGGTTGGCTAAAACGGTTTTGATTATTTTGCCCCTTTTGTTGATAACAAAACCCGGTGGTTCTTGTTGATCTTGCCACACCTGGAGAAGATAACGGAATTACCCTAATTGTAGTTACTGCGGCTGCCTACAACGTTTCTTTGGATCTTAATCCTTATATTTCGAGAAAGTGTTACATCGGGGGGGGGGGGTAACGGGGGACGAGACACTGATTGTAAGGATGAGCACCACCGCACGTAACACAAATTTCCTCAACGGCTTTTACGAAAGCTGAAGGTGGGGTTGCTTGAAATTGTTTAAGAATAGCCGTCATAGCGGTAGTCACAGCACTCGTTTGCTGATTTACTGCATGAGTAAGTTTGGCTATATCGGAAGAAGAAGAATTACCATCACTTGATTTCACTTGAGAAACAACCGATTTGTTTCGTGAATTGCGGACCTTGGATTTGTTTTCCATTTATTGTCAACACTTTTGAGTATTATTTCCAAAAGATTGCCACCGGCGGCATAATTCAAGGAATCTTAGTCAGCCGGGTTCAAGGCATTATAGAAAGTACCAAGTTGGTGCAATTCGGTGAAACCATGATGAGGACAACCACGAAGGAGATCTTTGTACCGATCCCATGCCTCATGAAACGATTCATCAAACCGTTGTTGAAAATTAGAAATTTCATTTCGAAGGTTTGTCGTTCTTGAGGGGGGAAAGAATTCATTAATGAATTTGGACACAAGATCTTCCCAAGTGAGAATAGAACGAGGGGGTTCTTTTTCAAGCCAACGACGGGTTGCCCCCGCAAGAGAGAAAGGAAAAAGCATAAGCTTAATCGCTGAATTAGGCACATCCTTATATTTGAATGTGGAAGTTATTTTGTTGAACCAATGGATGTGGTCGTGAGGATTGTCTTTCTCAAGTCCGAAGTCGTCATATTAATGAGACTATGCTTGAGCTCAAAATGCTCAGCAAGAATTGGTGGAACCACGATTGCCTCCGCATAACCCTCGGTGGGTGCACGGAGCAATTCCGCCATAGTACGTTGATCGGCCATCGTAGCTATAGGTGATTCTTCAAGAGAGAAAGATTGTTTTGAACGTCTACGGTTACGACGTTTCGGGTTTGTAGTGGTTGGATTAGAAGAAGAATTACCAACGAGATTAGAAGAAGAACGAGTGCGCATGCACTAAAAAGATTAAAAGAAAAATATTTTTGGTTTTTTCAATTTATTTTAATGGACAAAACAAGATCGAATAACTTAAACCAATAATCGACAAGCTTCACGGTAGCTCTTTAAAAGAAAAACGCATAAAGGAGCGGAGGAGTAGGAAAGCGCGAAGCTATTAAAAACCTTTCTCCTTTAGGGTCGTAGTTCCTCGGAGCAACCCTCCTTATACCCCTCTTATAGTTTGTTAAACTTTTAAAGGTGAGCCGTACGTCGCTAGTGACACAAAGGCAAGTTTTGAATCTTTTGTTTGGGAAGTTATTATGATAATGCTTAAGATGCAAGCATTATATTGATGATGAATTTTATTTCTTGATTAAGGACAATTTTTTTATGTTTTTGATTTTTTTTATCTTATACTAATACTAATAAAAGAAAATGAAAAATATTTTTGTATTTTTGTATTTTTATAAATAAAAGAAAATATTCACAAATGGGAATGATAACTTCACGAGGGAAGGGTCTTCAAAAACTAATCTTTAAACGAAATGATAATCGATTACACCTCCCCGGCAACGGCGCCAAAAATGATCGTAGTATTAATTTAACCCTTTATAATTATATAAATATATAATAAATATATAAATAATAAGGCTAAATCAACGATAAAGTATTCCGAGAGGCTTTTAAAAGATTCGTTTCTATCCGAAACAAAATCCCTCAAAAATCTACCCGAGTCGTTCTCCTAACGAGGTGCGAATTGAAAATCAAAAAACGTTCGTGATCGCGTGAATTGAATGGTTAAAGATTTTTGGAGTTAGATTACTAATTCTACAATTAAAATGCAAAAACGATTAAAGAAAACCTAAAAACGAAAGCTAAAAGTGATTAAAATCTAAAAACAAGAACGGGATTCGAAACCCATTCTTTAAAAAAAAATTGCAAAATTAACCTTACGAAAGCAAATTTAATTTTCTTAAGTGCTAAATTATAAAAGAAAATTTTCTAAAAAAGAATTATATTTTTTTGACTTTTTAATAATTTTTTATGAATTAAAAATGATTTTAAAGAAATTAAATGATAAAAAAATACTAAACAATACAGGAAAAATCTAAAAAAAATACAAAAAAGTAGTTAAAGCTGTGCTGGTTCTAAGAAAAATAAGAGTTGGAAAAATGGCTTATCTAATAAGCCAGAAATAAGCAAAATAGGCTTATAGGCTAAAACTGAAAAAAGGGTTAAAAGGAATTTAGGTGCAAACTTGGACAGAAAAGTCCCAAGGGCACGTTTGGTAGTGGAGAACGTGTGTGAGGCTTTGGTATATTAAAGGGGAGGTCCAGGGTTCGAATCCTTGGCCTCCCTTATTATGAAAACTTTTTCTTTAAAAAACTTATACATTATGAAAAAATAAGCAAGTTTATAAAAGACAACTTTTTACAAAAATGGGGAATAAGCACAGAAAAGGGGAAATAAGCTAACAATTCAAACTTTTTATACTAAGGACCTAAGGGCTTAACTGAATGGCTACTTTTTAAGCACAATAAGCAAGGAATTAGGCAAATAAGCTAAGACTAACCTACACTAACACCTAATAAGAAAATATAAACTAAAATAAGCCAGGGTAAACAAGCAGATAAGCAAAAAGATCAATTAAGCAACAAGGGATAAGCTGGTGTACGGCAGCCTAAGGGACACTTTAAGGGCTTATTTTTAAGCACTAAGAAGGACACTTAAGGGCTTAAGGCCTGAACTAGCTTAAAGTCGGGCTTATGGGCTTTCTAAAAAAGCAAAGAAAACAAATTTTGAAAGACAAATAAGCC
>BQNB010044264.1:0-44997 GCA_026074375.1 Tanacetum coccineum | reverse complement strand
ATATATCTTGTGCTGTTGATCTTGAAGTAACATGCCCCGGATCCTTATTCCGCTGCGACCCATTTTGGGGGTGTTACACTGTCAAATACATGAGGGAACCTATCATGGATCTGTATAAGTGAACATTAACAGCATCATCAGGTTCATCCTTGGATTTTGGCTTTGAAGCTTCAAAGGGTGTGGTTGCAGGTCTCACACTCTCCATATCAAATTTTTTAAGCATGTCCTGGACTTACTTTTCTTGGCTGATAAAGATCCCATCAGGCTTCTGCTTCACTTGTAAGCCTAAGAAAAATGTTAACTCATCCATAGCACTCATCTCAAATTCTCCTATCATCAAGGCCTCAAAATCATCACACTAGGCCTTGTTTGTAGACCTAAAAATAATGTCATCCACATTGACCTGAACTAGTATGATATCCCTGGAATTCTTCTTAAGTTTTGTCTATTGTACCTCTTCTGTAATTGTGCTTTATAGAAAAGTAGACAATTTGCATACCTAGACCCCTGGTGCTGATGGAGTCATACAAAGCTTTTAAAACTCTGTAAACATGCTTGGGAATGTGGACTTCTAATCCTTAGGTGGAGTAACATAAACTTCTTCTAACAATTTCACTTAAAGGAACGCATCTTCATTCCATTTTGATATACCATAAATCTCATATATGAGGCAACTGCTAGGGAATAGTCTAATAGCTTCAATTTAGCAACTGGAAGCAAAGACTCATTCATAGTCAATGCCCTCCCTTGCCATGACCTTGAGCCACCGTTGGCTTTATTCCTGACTATTATACCTCTGGCATCTCTTTATCTTCAGAAACCCATATAGTCCCAATAGCAATTTTTCCATTGGTAGAGGGACAAGCTGCCATACTTTTCTAATTATAAACTGTTACATTCCTCTTGCATTAGCTTACCCAAAGCAGGATAACTAAGCGCTTGAGTAACATGATTGGTTCAAGTTGGATAGAAAAACATGCAAACAGAACCATTGTAAATAGTCGGGTGATTGCTCCTTTGTTTTTCATGAACTAGCCTGACAAAAGCACTTGCATCAGATTTAGACTTCTTCAATGTCTCGTCTAACAGGTGAATGAGATCTCAACGTATCTTGATTGAGGATGCCCCTTGTGTTCACCCTCTTAGTAGGAACATAATCAACCAATAATACTTGGTGCTAAGTTTGGTGACAGTACCACCATAATTTCCTAATCATATGAAGAGGAGGAGAAAATGCCAGTGTCAGGATGGTGGTGTATGCCCTCCATTTCTGAAGATGAGGACATGGTGTTTGCAAGGTCAGAAGGAGAAGGATATCTTGAAGAATGTTCACTTGAGCCCAATGAGATACCAGGAGGAAGTGGTTGTGCATCAGTATGAATAGGTTTAACAACAGGAGTAGATTTTTCAGCAGGACCATAAGAAACACCAGCAGCAGAATCAATCTTACCAGCAGGAACCCTATGCCTACTAGCTGCAAGATCAGCTTAACTCAGATGCTTCTCAGCTATAGCATTGGCTTCATAAGCTTGTTTTTGAAGCCTAGCAAGTTCCTCTGCATAATCTGAACTGCTCTCCACCATTTTAGAAGCTTCATGAACCTTAGGGCCTGAAAAAGAGTTAGAAGGAAAAGAAGGAACAATAATTACTTGTTCATCACACTCCGAATTTGAATCATCTTGTGTACCTGCATGTATGTTAGTATCTTGGGTACATGCAAGTTGATTAGTTTTGAAACGAGTATAACCTAAAGAAGCAGTCAAATAGTCAAGGTCAAAATACCACTCATGACCCAAACCCTGAACATTAGGTTTATCTTCAAGATATCTCAGATTAAGTGTTTCTTCTATCTTTTTGCTGGATAAATTGTAGACCCTATAAGCCTTACTATGAGCAGCATACCCAACAATAAAACCTTCATCAGCTTTTCCCTCAAATTTTCCCAAGTGGTCACTGGTGTTAAGTATGGTCACAAGACACCCAAAAGGTTTAAGATGACTGATGTTGGGAACTTTCCCAGACACTAGTTCATAAGGTGTCTTGTTATGGGGTTTAGTCACTAGAACCCTGTTCAAAACATAACAAGCAGTACTAACTGCTTCTGTCCAAAACATGGTAGGCAACTTAGAGTCAGCAAGCATAGTTCTTGCTGCTTCTATAAGGGTTCTATTCTTTCTTTCAGCAACCCCATTTTGTTGTGGGGTTCTGGCATTACTATAATCCCTTCTAATCCCCTTTGACCCACAGAGTTCAATTAATTTAGAATTTTTAAACTCTGTCCCATTGTCACACCTTATGGCTTTAACCTTTTTAGTTAACTGGTTTTCAATAAAGGTAATAAAGTCCTTAAGGATACCATATGTTTCATCCTTAGTCCCCAAAAAGAAAACCCAAGTAAACCTGTTAAAGTCATCTATAACCACCAAGGAGTAGTACTGGTGATCAATGCTTTTGATGGAAGTAAGACCAAAAAGGTCTATGTGAAGTAACTAGAGAGGAGCAGAAATGGTGCTCACAGCAGTGATAGCCTTGTAAGAAGCCTTGTGTTGCTTTCCTTTTTTGCAGGCAACACAGTTATGCTCATTTGTGAAGAGTTTGGAGGGTAGCCCATTGACTAATCCATGCTTTGCCAGTTTGTTCATGTTTTTGAAGTTCACATGAGCCATCCTTCTATGACATTTGGTAGACTCAACTAAGTATGCTTTTGCCAGCAAACAGGTGACATCTCTTTTAGGTTTGATGTCAGACAAATTGAAGCATTAGAGATTGTTCCTTCTTGGAACTCTGAGAACCACCTGACTATTCTCAGGTAGTTGGAACTCCTTAGAGAGAACAAGACACTCTTTATCAGTGAAAAGGACTTTGTTCTTGGTATCACAAATTTGTGAAACAGAGAACAAGTTAAAGTTTTGAAGCTCTTCCACATAATAAACATTCTCAAAGTTCAATTTGGAAGTCCTTATAGTGCCTTTTCTAGTGATTTTGCCATCTCCACCTCCAAAAGTCACAGTACCTCCTACAATCTTCACAAAGTCATCCAATTTCTCCTTATTGCCTGTCATGCTTCTGGAACAACCACTATCTACAATTCCTAAATCTCTATTCTTATGAGGATTTTCCTACAATGCACAATACAATACACCTTAGTCATATGAGAGACCCAAGTCATTATGACTGGGGCCTGCTTGTGGATCATTTAATAGTCAACTATGTAGATGATGAGATCCACAATTTGTTCTTGGATCCCCATTGCATATTTGCCTTTAAATTCTCCAAGATTTCTGATGAGGCTTAACAGCAGTTCCCCATCTTCCCTCATCTATATTCATATGGTTATAATAGCCAGGCCTACTAAAGTGTTAAAAATAATGGCTTCTTGGTCTGGTCATAGGTCGAGCAGCATGATTTTTCCAACCAGCAGAAAATGTTCTACAGCAGCGAACAGATTTTGGTCTATTCTTAATACAGAGGAATGATGAGGTCTATTTCCTACTACCAGCAAGAATACAGATGCAGGTCTTTTCCTACACCAGTAGGAACAGATGCTGCTTTTGGTACAAATGAGGGAATATTTGCAACATTATTCCACATAGGTTTATTATGCAATTCCAACTGTTTCTCATAAAAATCATAATCTTTAATCAAATGAAATTTACTACCACAAACAAAACATGTCTTAGAACCAAAAGACTTTCTTTTACAAAGACTCCTACTGTTTACTCCACTCTTATTACATAAATTCCTAGGAGGTTTTACATTCTCCTTAAAAGAAAAACTAGAATTATCATTGGTGGTAACTTGGTTGTTGGTCAGCAGTCTCTGACATTGTTTGGAAAGCAACTGAACTAGGGGCAGAGGCTAAGGGTTCATTGGTCTTGGAGCTTGAGGACTTGACACTTGAAACACAGGATGCAAAGCCAGTGGTCTCTGAGTCTGAGGACTTGTCACTGTTATCACAAGAGACAAAGTCATTAGATACAGAGTTAGTTTCAAAATAATTATTGGACTTTGAACCATAGGTAAACTGTGTATCATCAAGGTCAGGATTGTTGGAAGGAGGCATGAAAGTTCCTGTTATAGGAGGAGGAACAACATGCATTCCAACAGCTTTGACAAACCTGTCATAGAGAGGTTTCTCTGTAACATCTTCAGGTGTGGTGTCAAAGATGCTAGGGGCAGAGGGATCAAACACCTCATCTGATCCAAAAGTTTCTCCAAATCCTAAACCAAATTTTGATCTTGAGGACATGGAGCTATGGATCAGTTTGTCCAGGTTTTTGGAAGAGTCCTTCCATTTGTCAAACCTTGCCTTAGACTCCTCAAGTTGAACCTTATCATCCAGTTTTTCAAGTTTAGCCTGTTCATTCAGTTTCTCAGTATATTTTAACATGTTTGTTGTGTTTTCTAAATTAGCAGTTAATATTCTATTTCTTTCTTTAATGCTAGTGATTACTTTGGTACATCCTTTCTGTTGTTCTAGTGTTTGTAAAGTTATTTATATCTTGAACCTGGGATAAACACTCTTTGTATTGAACTTCTACATTATTAAATTCCTTTTTAAGTTCAACATATAGATGTTCACAATCAAAAGGACAAGTTTGTACCTGAGAAGAGATACCCATGAGAGCAAATTTAGCAGCAGCATTAGAAACATCATTAGCAACATCACCAGTAGCATTACCAGGAGCACTACTAGCAGCATCCTCCTCAGCTCTAGCAATCATCCCATATACTTGAGCAACACCATTTTCCACATCTTCACCTTCATGATCTGACCAGTTTAAAATTGAATCAACAGACAACAAGGCCTTTGGCTCTTCTGTCTTATCCAGCTCCTTAAGTTTGAATGAAGAGTACCTTGCTTTAGAATCCAATGTTTTCTGTACATTCTAGAAAAGGTGAACCCAACTTTGAGCATTTATATCATTTGACCTTCTTCTTGTCAAACCTTGCAGCATCCTTGTTATTAAACTTCATCTTTCTCCCAGCTTTCTTTTCAAATCTATTAATCCTAACAGAGAGCATTGCCATTTGTCATTTGATGTCTAATTCCTCCAAATCCAATTTCCCAATCTGATCAAAATCTTCATAAGTGATTTGCTATTGTGGATCATTTTTAGCAACAAAGGAATGGAGAACATTTTAAATCACATTGCTAGAAGCAGTAGGACTTGATGAAGCAGAAGTAAAAGTGGTTGAATGTGATTGATCAGGATATGACCTCTTTGAATTAGTGCTAGCAGCACTAATAAAGGCTGAATGGGTAGGAGCAGAAGTACCTCTTGAATCATAACTTGAGCCACCCTTTACATCAATTTCAAGAGTCCTAAGCTTGTTGTATAGATCATCAAAGCTTAGATAATCAAGACCACCCTTTGTTTTAAGAGTGATGGCCACCTGTGACCAAGAAGGTAGAAGTGCTTTGAGAAACTTCATGTTACAATCTTCATTGTCTGGCTCTGATACCACTTGTAGGTCTAGCCCTAGATAGATCTTTACGCCTGTTGAGGTTGTAGAGCACTTTTATAATCACAAGCAACTCCAAGAGAGACTCTAACAAATGAAACTATTGTTTACGCGGAATATAAACAACAGAGTTAAAGAATTACTAAAAACAATGATCCTCTATGGATCTTTTCTATTGGTAATAAACGTGTTTTTTCTAATGAATTCAATCAGTTCTTTTCATCCAAGGCCGTAGGTTTCTTAAATACCCATGAAACCCTAACTCCTTGTTTCCTTAAGACTCGCTAAAAGCTAAACTGATAAGTGTTATCACTTCCTAGGATATCTCATGCATACCTCTATCACTAACTAACTTTACTATCAACCCGGAGTAAGCATAATACTACCAGGACTAATATTGTACTACCAGTAGGAATAACTTTTGTTCTACCAGCACTAACTATAACATTATCCTTACCAGTAGGAACTACATACCTACCAGCAGGAACTTTTACTCTACCAGTAGGAACTACATACCTACTAGTAGTAACTATCTATTACAAAATTCCTAACAAACCACATAGATCATAACGGGCCTTTCAACCTATACCGATATGATTATATAATCAAAGTTAATAAGCAAAACCGATAAGATAGGATATAATAGGATTCCAACATAAGCTTGAGATTAAAGAGATCACGATCATACCAAACACTTATTTATTATCATAACATTACTGAGTAGTCATGAGAGATTTAGCCTCTAATCACTAAGGAGTTCATAACATAAGTTGATTTGATAACAAACTTCATTCTTTTACTAAACTAGTATGATGTTCTTCATTGTTTTTGGTGATTTGATATTGATTCTTTAAAGGATATGGTGTTTATGCTTAGAGAATGCTTGGAAGTGTTTAGGACTTCATAAGGGGGATAAGTGTATGTATGAGTTAAAGAATGGATGGAAGGATGATTAAAGGATGAGTACTTAGTTGTTTGTAAGTATGTGATGGATTGAAATGTGTGAAATTCGTCCTTTATTTTTAGGCTAAGTGAGGGGTGAAAGTGCGGCGCACTAAGGAATTTGTGCGGCGTACTTTGTGATTAAATGCGAGATAATTAAATGTTTATTGGAGAAGCGCGGCGCACAAAGGAATTTGTGCGGCGTACTTAGGGTATTAATGCAATAGCATTTAAGTCTTCATTTATTCTTCAACATCTAATGGAAAGTGTAGCGCACAAAATACTTTGTGCGGCGTACTTATGGAGTTAATGTTGAATTTGACTAAGTCTTTATTTCTATGACTTTAAGGATAAGTGCGGCGCACAATTGGTAAGTGCGGCGCACATTTGCACTTTAGGCTTGGTTCATTATCTCTTCTTGTATATTGTGTTCCCGAAGTGTATAGGTACTCAATTTTGTTGTGTTTGAGCTCGGGATATCTTCAAATAAACCTTCACATATTTCATGCTATTAAGTATCGAAAGTTTACGAGAAATGATTAAATATAAACAAATAACGATACCGAAAACAAATAACGTTACAACAAAATGAATGTTAAAAGACCTATGATCAATATGAAACTGAGAGTGTATAATGTGTTTTCCTACTGATCTAAATTAATGTGTTTAATGTGTGTGAAAAATGTTACTGTTCCCCGGATCTGGCGGATCCATTCCAAAAGGGATCTGGCCAGTACAATGAAAGGGATCCGACACATAGTTTTGCAAATCCGGATTTTGGATATCAAATCTCCCAAAATCTTATGAAATTTTCAAGATCTTTCTTAGAGATGGAAAGATTATGGTGATGTCATGCATGATGTAAAATGCATTTTTATTTTCTTATAATAAAAAGTAAACTTGTACATTTAAAAGTGTAAGTAAACTTTGTAAAATAAAATGTATAAAAGTCTAGTTGTGTACTTGCAAAAATAAAATGTATTTTAGCAAGTGTAAAAATAGTGATACATATTTATAAAATTACTTACAAATAAAAAGTGTAAAATAAGGTTCGAAAAAGAATGATTAACCTTTTAAATACTTGATGACTCTAAAAAGTATTTTAAATATTTTTAATTATTTGTTAAGAGGTATGATCATAATGCCACTGATGACATCAAATAACTTATAGCATCATTTATCCCATGTTTCTTACCTATTTTTGTATAATTATTGCACGAATTGGTATTTAATACTTAAAGTTGTTATTTGCAGTAATTATAGAGTAATTGGTGAAGATATGCTAAAAGGCACGCATTTTGGAGCTTAAACGAAGATATCTAAAGATTACTGTTCTGACTACCTATACGCCGTATCCATCAAGGAAGATACGGCGTATCTGTGCCTTCATTTCACAAGAAACCACAGAGAGTTAAAGAGCAATACACCGTATCCAGAAGACTCTATACGCCGTATTGAAGATTATTTGAAGATTCTGAAAGATATTAAACGTAGTCCCTACTCCACCCCAAATACGCCATGTTGACCTCAACCAATACAACGTATCGACGTTTTTCCAGACACTATAAATACAAATCCCTAAACACGATTTTAGGGTGTGCTTTAACATATTTTCGAAACCCTAACCATAAAAGTTGATTTTCAGAAATTAAGAAGAGCAAAGAAGGTTAAGTAACGAGCTTAATTTCATAGGAAACACCTTGTAATCATCTATACTGTAATAATCGTTCAATTTTTGGTATCATTCGTTTAACTCGGTTCAATTTTTGGAGTTTATACCTCGTAGGTTTGGTTGAGTGTTGCTAGGAAGAGATCCAAAAGGTCGACCAGATTACTTGTCAGCGAGTCTGTCGAGCTTAGTTTCGAGGTTTTGGATTAAAGCTTGATGATTTTTTTGCTACTGTTTCGAGTTGAGTTTTGAGGTCCATGAATGTTTCTTTGACAAAAGCGTTGGTTGATTGCTGAGATTTCATGAAATCGTTGAATTGTCTTTGAAGATCGTATGGTTTGTCATCGGTGTTGGATCGGTAGTTGTCTCTGTTGTAATCATTTCGTCTGTTTGAACACCAATTATCGCGATTAGAGTCTCGGTCGCGTTAATCATTGTAAAAACGAGTCTTACAAAAAGTTTGCATGAATTTAGCTTCTTTTTCACGAGACATAGGTATGTCATCATCGTTAAGATCGGGTATTGGTTGTTTAGCACGAGATTATAGTTCTTTGTACTGAGCATCCATTTTTATGGTCATGGCATCCATTCGGGCCATAAATTTGTCAGTGTCGGTATTACTATTACCTTCATCGGCGAAAGCAACAGTTTTCTTAAGAGATGATTTGGTTTTTTGGTTTTTAGCCTAATCGAGCTTGAGTAAGACTTTGTCTTTGAGAAGCTAATAAGATTGATTTGGTGTTTTATAGAGGATAATACCACTAGAAGCGGCATTTAGAACTTCCTGGGTTATTTCGCTGAGACCATGATAAAAGATTTTGATAATATTGCCTTTCGACATATTTTGACCATGGCAGTTTTAGAGCATTTCCTTCATACGAAGCCAAGCATCGGTTAAAGATTCGTTTTCATGTTGAGAAAAGGCTCGGATTTCTCCGAGGAGTCGGTCAAAAA
This sequence comes from Tanacetum coccineum, assembly GCA_026074375.1. Lineage (NCBI taxonomy): Eukaryota > Viridiplantae > Streptophyta > Magnoliopsida > Asterales > Asteraceae > Tanacetum > Tanacetum coccineum. Next base: position 35,966 of record BQNB010044264.1, on the reverse strand, counting down.
GAGCTAGGGGAAATAATCGGCTAATGAAAGCAGTTCGAAGTTCAACCCACGTTTCTATAGTTCCTTCGTTGAGTTCTTCCAGCCATGTTTTTGCTTCTCCAGTGAGTGATAGGGGAAACATCATTAGGCGGACAACTTCGTTCTCGGTATCTCTGTATTTAAACATATCACAGATTCTGAGAAATTCATAAATGTGTTTATGAGGATCGGTTTTGGTTCTACCATCAAATTGGTTTCCTTTGACGAGAGTCAAGTGGTTACCTTTAATGGCAAATTCGTTAGCGGTTTCAGGAATAGTGATTGCGGAACCGGGATTCGAATCCCCCCCTGGCCGGCCAGGCCCAACTAGGATCCCACCCCACAACCCCCCCCCCCCCCCCCTCCCCCCCCCTTGGATCGTATAATTTCGTACAGATATTACCCTCCCCCCCTCCCCCCGAACACCGTTAACGGAAGTAACTTGATGATCCCCCCCTCGCCACAGCCCCCCTTCCCCTACCCTCCCTAAAAGTATATGTATAGATGAGATCCACATTCTCGGATGTTGAGGTGGATTGTTTCTTTGATCGTATGGAACTCTTCTGTTTCTTCGACGAAGTCTTCGATTCAGAGTACGTTCAGGTTTGGGTAACAATTCAACAAGTTCAGAATTAGAAGCACGTGTATGCATCCAAAGGAGAAATTGTTTGGGGCAGTTTGCCAAAAAATTATATGACGATTTTGGAAAAGAGGGGGAGTTAAAGTAATTTTCTAGAGTTGACTACAGAATAGCTTAAAAATCCCCGGCAACGGCGCTAAAAACTTTGATATGTTTCAAAAGCTTTAAATTTATAATGACTGAAAATACCAATTTTATTATAGGGAAACACATGGGCAAAAGTATAACCCACGTATATAGTATAATTTTTTAGGTAAGACCAGGTCGTCCACATGGATTTGAGTAGTATTCGAATAATCAGAAAGAAAATAGACTTTAACAATTTTGAAAATAACTTTTGTTTTACTAGTGATAATAAAGATGACTACTCAGATAGTTGAATATAATTTATAAGTAGTGGAAATGATTAAGACCTCGAAGATGGAACTTTAACTTATAAAAAGGATTTCTCATCAGAAAACGTTTTCACAAATTAACTTAATTAACTTAAGACTTATATTTAGTTGGCTAGACCAGATGTGTCACTCAAATGATCCAGATAACTTATTATATCAAAACTTATTTTGTTTATTAGTTTACGATAGTGGATTTCTCGACACAGACGATAAAGATCATAGACAAATCTTATTCGACCTATACCGATAGGATTATATAATCTAAGTTGATAAGCAAAACCGATAAGATAAGATATAATAGGGGTGCAACATAAGCTTGAGATTAATGAGATCACAATCATACCAAACACTTATTCATTATCATAACTTCACTGAGTAGTCATGAGAGAATTAGCCTCTCATGGCTAAGTAGTTCATAACATAACTTGATTCAATAAGAAACTTTATTATTGTAATAAACTAGGATGATGTTCTTCCTCGTTCTTGGTTGTTTGATCTTGATTCTTCAAAGGGTGTGGTGTTTATGCTTGGAGAATGGTTAGGAAGGATTGGATGAGATTGTTATTTGTATGAGTTGATGAGTATGAAGGAATGATGAAATGTGTGAGAATTTTGGCTCTATTTATAGGATGATTTCAGGGTGGAAGTGCGACACACTAGATAAATTATGTGGCGTACTTGGTGATTAAATGCGAAGGTAATTTAATGTTTATAGAAGAAGTGCGAAGCACAAAAGTATTTGTGCGGCGTACTTAGGGTGTTAATGCAGTAGTATTTATGACTTCATTTATTCTTCGTAACCAGATAGGAAGTGCGGCGCACCAATCTGTTAGTGCGGGGAGGCGGGGGGGGGGGGGGGGGAGTGGTGTTTGGGGAAGCGTACTTGAGGAGTTAATGCACTAATTTCACTAAGTCTTTAATTCTTTGACTTTGAGAATAAGTGCTGTAGGTCCAGCCCTAGATAGATCTTCACGCCTGTTGAGGTTGTAGAGCACTTATGTAATCACAAGCAACTCTAAGAGAGACTCTAACAAATGAAACTATTATTTACGCGGAATATAAACAACAGAGTTAAAGAATTACTAAAAACAATGATCCTCTATGGATCTTTTCTATTAATAATAAAAGTGTTTTTCTGATCGATTCAATCAGCTCTCTTCATCCAAGGCTGTAGGTTTCTTAAATACCCATGAAACCCTAACAACTTGTTTCCTTAAGATTCGCTAAAAAATAAAGTGATAAGTGTTATCACTTCTTGGGATATCTCATGCATATCCCTATCACTAATACTATACTTTCAATGTAGTTAAGCAATAATACTACCAGACTAATATTGTTCTACTAGCAGGGAATAACTTTTGTTCTGCCAGCACTAACTATAAACATTTCATCGTACCAGTAGGAACTACCTACCTACCTGCAGGGACTTTTACTTACCGTAGGAAACTAATACCTTACTAGTAGGTAACTATCTATTACACAATTCTAAACAATCCTCCCCTATACTTGAATTGGACATATGACTTCAAGTTTTAGATTGATCTTTCGTTGGAAACAACCAGAGATGGGAACAGCCAATTCATTCTTAAAAACCGACTCCAAAAGCAACCTTCATAAACTTTGAATCAACAACAAGAAAATCAGCATCTAATCGTGGACTGCAACAAGACCACCACAGCTACATGAATGGGTTTGATAAGCCTTTACCAAGTAGCCATTCACTCTTGGGCTAGTCAGTCCATTGGCACCCAGAAAGGGTTAAATCCATAGAGGACTGAGACCATTGTCAACTCTTTAGTACATGAAACATTGGCGAGTTGAGATCCCTAATAATTTTTGGCAAACCATCACAGCCATCAACGGATTTGATTTAGTCTTTACTAGAGCCATACCTCTTAAATAGACTTTCATTCCAATATTTGGCAAGTGAAAACCATCCAGTTTTGGGTAACCTGGCAACCATGAATGGATTTTATAGCCTTTACCACATAGCCATTTGCTTGTGGGCTAGGAAATCCTTGGACAAGAAGGGTTACTCCCATGGTGGATTGGCAAACCATCTTACTCATTGGTATTGAAACATCTGTCAGTTGAGGGACTCTATGTTTTAGCAAATCATTAAAGCTATATCAATTCATTCTGGTCATAGACCTGGGAATTGAAACCATACCCCAATTGATTCTAGCCTGATGGCCTGGTAATTGAGAACCAATATTCAATTAATTCTAGCCATAAAGGCTTGGCAATTGAGAGCCATAAAGTGTTGCACCAAAAAGTATTTTCCTTGAAAGATTGTGCCATAAAACCAGTTTATCAAATTAGATCACTGAAATACAAGTTGAGTCCTGAAAACAATGTTGATCATCTGCATGTTTAAAAAACCAAGTGGTCCAGTCCCAAATGAGTATACTAAAACAAGATTTTCCAAGAAGTAAAAAATCATTTACAACAGCTTCACAAAAAGATAGATGAAAAACCAAACAGACTAATATAAACAAAACAAAAGATAGAAGTATATACAAGAGAGTGACAGATATAGGATCTTGGCAGAAGGGAATACTAGCTACAACTGATTCTTGATGAAACTGAATTCAGCTGCTAGCATTAAGCTATTTCATTCGCAAATCCCATCAATTTCAACTCCAATTTGTACTTCAACATTTCTTCATGTGTTGACTGAAGAGGATATGGAGTGTCTGCAAACATATACGACATCTTGCCGAAATTGTTTCAAAACACTTGAACACCTAAAAAATGGAAATAACCTCCAACTCCTGATAACCCATTGCTATTGATTTGCCCAAACACCAGCACCAGTACCACCTTCATGAGATTCAAACAAGACTTGTAGATCACCCCATAGGATCATACCAGAACCAGCTAGAGGATGCTCTTTATAGTACTGAACTACCAATCCATAGAGCTTAAACAAATCTTTCCTATCAACCAAATGAAGAATTTCCCTAAGATGAGTAAAGTACTTGGAAGACTTATCCATGAAGCACAAAGCATTGACATCTCTCAGTCCAGTAGGTACCACCTCCCAAGCAGCAAATGCAGGCCAAAAAATAGGAGGGTCATCATCATCATTAGAGTCATCAGAATCATCAGAGAGAACTCTAATAATGGTCCTATCTTCAGCTGTCTAATCAACTCAGTAGAGGACTTCTTCCTAGCTCCAAGAGACTTTCTCTTGGTACCATAGGAATATGTTCTTGGCTCAGCAGATGGAACAGTAGGTTGTGAAGAAAATGCATATGGTTGTTGAGTAGCAGTAGGTAGAACTTCAGTAGATGGTTGTTGTGATTCATCAGGAACATAAGACTTTGTAGCTTCAGTTGGTTTGGACTTCTTTGAACTAGCTTGTTCCAATTTTGCACCAGGTCTTTTAAGAGACCTCCTGATGTTTTGAGATTGTAAGTCTGCAGTAGCTGTTCTGATTTTGTCAAACTCAGTTTTGAGTTGATCATTAGAAAATGACTTCACATGCTTCATGGTCCATCTTGTAGTATAAATGGTGGAGCTTTGATTCTTCACAAGAGTTCTCATATAAGCCTTCTGTTGTGCATAGGTCATAGGCTTATTCCTCTTGTCCTGAAACCTCTATGCAGCAAAATCTCTTCTTCTTTTAGCAATCGAGTACCATTCTTTCAGACAAAGTTATCGGGCATTGACAATCAGGACCGCAGTAGATCAGAATAAGTCCTTGATTGGCATGAACTTGACCCATTATGTCAGTCTAATCAGAATCTGTATAGTATTTTGCTGAATTCAGCACATCCTATTGTCTTTTCCTCTGCATCTCTTCCCTCTCTCTTTCCAACTCATCCTGCTCTTCATCATACATTCTCCTAGTAGCTTCTTTACCTAACCTATCTTCCTCTCTTTGCCTAAATGTTATTTCTCTGACTGGAGGGTCTTCTTCTAACAAAGGAGATTTACCCTTGTTGGAAGGATCAGCAGAAGGACCAGTAGTATTACCAGCAGGAACATCAGAACCACCAGCAAACTCATCAGAAGGAATAGAGGAACTAGGCGGAATATCAGCTTCATGAGAACCACCAGTAGGAACAGCTGAAGCAGCAAGCAGCGTAGCTGCTGCTCTTAGCCAGCTTGATAAGAGGATCCAATCTGGCCTTAGCATCCTCTTCCTTGTCAGAATCAGTCATCACAAACTTCCTTTTTCTACCTTTGAGTTTATCCTCCAACAATTTTACCTTTTGAACCAGCTTTCCTACTACCTCTGGTATGTGCTTAATTACACATACCATTTTCCACTATACACGGACTTAAATGAATAAAAACATACCAAAAATACATTGTATGTGTATGTTTGCATTTGTGTTGTGCAGGAAACGGATATTCAAGAAAAGAACAAAAAGAAAGCCAAAAGCAAGCAATTCCAAGCACGGAGTAGAAAAGGGCAAAGTCAAAAGTCAGACAAAGCAAGAAAATACAACTTTGGGGGGCCAAAACTGCCAAAACCTCAAGTTGTATTGCAAAAGAGAAAGACAAGGGTTAAAATTGCAAAGAAGGTAGAGATTGCATTTTATGTTATATACTTAAGGGGACCATTTCTGCCTACTCCCCAAAAAGTCTTCTTTCCCGTCCAAAGACCCCAGGTACAACTTGTATGTCGCCCCATACTTCTTCCCTGCAAAACCACTTCTCTCCCTAGCCAAAATCATTTCATCCACCCTACTAAACCCCCCCAGCTTTATAAAGTCCATGTTGGCAATCCCTCTCCATTCCCAAAGCACTTCGATGGCTAAGATTGTCTCCAAAGTAGCTCAAAAGAAATCAAAGGCTGGGATTTGATTGACTTCCTCACACAAACATGCACACTTGTTTTATCTTACAAAGAAGCACAAGCTGCAAGTCTCAAGACTTCGGCTTTAAATAGTCTTTTGTAAAGCCTTTGAGGCATACTAGTTAGCTTTTAATTAATTTCTGTTGATTAAATTTTAGCTTAATTCTCTAAGTCTTTACAGCTTTTACTTTCAGCATTGTAACACTTTCAAGGTTTTAATGCTAATTTCTGAGTTTTTAAGTCCATTTACAATTACAAGTGTTAAGTTTCTTATCATATTGTTGTGTGTTCAAAAAGCTCTCACCAAAGCTTACTTATAAGCTGTTTTCATTAAAGTACAATAAAAAGTTAAGTAGTTAAGAGAAAATCACAAACATCACTCTCAAATACACCACAGCTTATGTTATGGATGATAAGCCAGTTCTGGATGGGCTTATGGACTCTCACTAGCTTGTTTTATACAAGCTAGAGCTTGTAGATTCCTTGATTGACCCTGTTTTGAGCAAGGGTTTTTGTAAGTCTCTCTCTTTTCTTACATTTCTTATTTGCTGTTCTTAGTTAGTACTGTCAGTTCATTTGATACAACTGTTGGTTTTAAGATAATACTGCTAGACTGATTCATGCTTATTTAAATGCTTTTTATTGATTGAAATTTGCTTATAAGTGTTTTACTTTGTTATTTGATAATCTGTTTTTAATTAGTTTAAAATAAAAATGATTTTTGGAAATGTTAAAAGCTGTTTTGAACAAGCAGTACTAACTCTAAGTTAGTACTGCTAGTTCATTTTAGGAACAGTACTAACTTCCCACTAGCAGTACTAACTCTAAGTTAGTACTGGTAGTTTACTTTTTGGAACAGCACTAACTTAACACTACCAGTACTAACTCCAAGTTAGTACTGTTAGTCTTAACTGTTAGTAAAAAAACTGTTGTTTCAACTCTAGATTATCAGACTTATTATTTTCTGTTATTATTGATTTCTTAGCTTTTTAGAGTAGAATAAACCATTTTCCTTTACTTTCTTTAGGTGTAAGCTTATTAAAGCTTATTTTCCTTTTTAAAATATTTTCAATAGTTTATCAGTTTGTAGTTTTTTAGCTTATTTGTCATTTTAGTTTATTCTAGTTGCTTATTCCTTTTACTAAGTGCTTATTAGGGTTAGTTTAAATTACTTGTTTTTAGTTTATTTGCTTATTTTCTTGCTTCTTGTGTTTTATAAGCCAGCAGTTTACTTAAGCTAACAGCACTAACTTTAGCCTGCAGTCTAACTCAAAGTTAGTACTGGTTGGATTATAACTGTAGTAGTTGTTATCTCTGTTATGTTTACCTTGTTTAATTTAGCTTAATTGCTTTTGCATTTGTTATTTAGAGTTAGTTAGCTTATTTAAACTTGTCTTGAGTTTATTTGAGCTTATTGTGACTTAGTGTAAAAGTTTTAAGATGTTTTTGCCTTTCCTCAGCTTTTATTCTTGTCCTAGCATAATTGTCTTTGCTTTTATTTATGTGCTTTTGCTTTTTTGATCAGGTTTCTGTGGTCCCAATCATTCCTTGTGGAATCCAAACACAAATCATCAATCGTCGTGCGGATTTTCCATCTATAGCCTCGTTGGGACTTAACGACCCGGGAACTCTCTATACTGCTTCCGGTTTCTTTGATTTTTCGGGTCCTGATCCTTGTTATATATTTATATATGTTTATGTTTATTTATATCTAAAGGTGTAGTAACACGCGTGTCTATATTTGGCGCCGTTGCGGGAGGCTAAGCAAGATATCGTTAAGTTTGACAGTTTGTCTTTGACATGTGAATATTTTCTTCTACAAAAACATAAAGTACAAAAATATTTTTCATTCTTTTTAGTATAATTATCATACAAAAGCCAAAGAAATTCAAAAATTTAATAAAAAATTAAATTTGTCCATAAAAAATATATAATTAAAATATACTCAAAATTTATCCTAATTGTTCTAACGTGTGGAACTAATTCTATTTTCCTCACTCGATTCAAAGATTTATAACTTACCAATTGTGTCGTTTACAGGTGTACGGCTCATCTCGTCTAATAAGAAATATCAAAATCGTTATAGGGGGGTTTTGGAGGGGTGTTCCAAGGAACTCGACCGAAAGGAGATTAAGCTTCGCGCTATTCCTACTCCTCGCTCAACTGATTGTATGTTTTTGGGTGCTACGTGAAGTATTCTGATTATTTGGGTTCACAGTCGTCTAGTTTTAGGTTCTGTCCGTTTAAAATAGTTTGTGATAAACTAAAAAAGCCAAAAATACTTTCTTGTTCTTATTTTAGTGCATGCGCACTCGTGTCTCAGGCTCGTCGTTGACGTCAACAACAACTACTATCAACAACAAGTTCTTCCAAATCCTTGTTGGACTTCCCTAGTAACGATGGCTGATAATTAGTACTATGGCAGAATGCTCCGGCTCCCAAAATAATCCGAGTTGGTTTTATCGAGGACGCAATTGTTGTTGTTCCTGAAAATTGAAGCAAGCAAATATTGAGATCAAGCATGGGTTGCTAACTCTTGTCCAGACAAGCGTTCTTAGAATGACAAAGAGGACCCACATGCCCATCCGTTACTTCAATAAAATAACCTATACTTTGAGATTCCTAATGTCCGACCACCATCAATAAGTTGATGCTTTTTTCCTTTCTCTTCTCGAGGGGGCAGCCCGGATATGGGCTGAAAAGACCCCTCGATCATTCAGACCATGGGATGACCTGTTGCTATATTCACTCAACCAGTTTTTCCCCCTTCCTAAAACGACAAATCTTTGAAACGAAAATTACCAATTTCAAACAAAGGTGTGATGAGTCGTTTTGGAAGCTTGGGATCGATTCAAAAGATCTTCTTCCGAGCTGTCAATCATGGATTCTCGGAGCTTTCACCAACTTGATACATTTTACATGCCTTAAATGTTAATGATCAAGACTCTTTGAACTCCGCCGCAGGTGGCAATTTTTTGGACAAAAGGCCCGTGATTGCTCAGCATCATAGAGAATGCAAGTCCAAAGTTCGTAACTCACCGAAGCAAAGCAATTGTTTGCTAAAGTGAGTACAAGTGCTTCACTTCCGGTGTATCTCCCGATGTTTGCTGATTGAAAGATATGGTTAGAGCTCTACTTCTCGAACAAGCAGAATCTCCAGTTCCAGCTCCTGGCTCCCATAAAAGCGGTTTGAGCAAAGTTGGGTACCTGAGGTGGCGACCCACCTCATATCTAAATTGTCGGCTTCGATTGCAACAATTACCGAGATAACATCCAAGGATACTGTTCGCAAGCTGCCGCAGCAATATTACCAAGGAGAAAATTCCGGTTATCCGGTCCGCCACCTATGGCAACCAGCTCAGACCACCCGGTTTTACCTCCCATGCAACACAACACCCAAAGCAACAATCAAAATCGTGGAACCAAAACCAAACCGTGGGAATAGCTACTAAACAGGGTCAAATCCAACGACCCAGGTTCAACACATGGCCCCAATGTATCAACCCCGGTTATCAACACTAGCTATACAAGCTCCGCTCATCAAGCTCCGGTTGTGTAAAAACTGATTTGTAAGCTATGTCAATGCTTATGATGCGGTTATGCCAAAACTGCAAAAACCAAATGACCAACATAAACCGACTTGTCACCAAAATCGTGAATTCCACCAAGCTTCTACTTCAAGTTCGGGTTCTCTTCCTGCAACCACCGTGCTACCCGAAGGGTGAATTGAAAGCAATCACCACAGAATCGTGTTTCATATGATGGCTCAAATTTCCACCTCCGGTGGTGGAGTTGAAAAGAGTGACAAAGGACACGGTACTTCCTAACGAAAGTACCAACGACGTCCAACCTCTGATAGTCCAAGTGATTGAACCAGTTGTCATGCCTAGAGCCAAAACGACTTTACCGTATCCATCTAGGGTAACCAAGGAAAAAGTCCGCGAAAAGGACGACTTTTAGCTTTGAAATTCATGGAAATTTTTGGAATCTCCACTTCGAGTAAGCTTCGGGGGGGGTGCGGGGGGGCGGGGGTGGGGGGGGGGGGGTGTAGGGGAGGGGGAGGGGGGGATGTTCTCTGCCATGCCTAAGTTTGCACGATGGTTCAGAAAAGGCTTTGAATACAAAGACAGATCTTGGAATTAACCAAAAACAGGTATGAAAATTGTCCTCTGGCCAGTATCCTAAAGACATTTCCCGAAAAAATTACGGGGACGCGGGTAGATTTCTGATACCGTTGTGATTTCCCGAGTTTGATGAAGGGCTTAGCTGGCCGATCTCGGTGCGAGCATCAATCTAATGCCACTCTCCGTTTTTGAAAAGCTTAATCTCCAAGGACTGACCAAAACTAGGATGATACTCGAGTTAGCCGACCGATCAACTTCCACTCCCACCGGCATAGCCGAAAATGTTTTTGTGAAGGTTGGAACCTTCTACTTTCCTGCCGATTTTGTGGTAGTTAACTATGATGCCGACCCTAGAGTCCCGTTAATTTTAGGAAGACCATTTTTAAGAACGGCAAGAGCCTTGATCGATGTTCACGGTGAAGAAATGACCTTAAGACATGATGACAAATCCGTGACTTTCAAAGTAGGTGATACAAAAAATTTCTCCTACAATGCCATGGAATCAGTTAACAAGGTCGACTTTATTGATATAGCTTGTGAGGAATATTCTCAAGAGATTTTAGGTTTCTCAGAATTATCAGCAAATGGAAATTCCACTCCTTATTTTGAACCAATTGTTGATACCACTTCTCCCACCCTCACTCCATTCGAGGGTAGTGATTTCATTCTTGAAGAAATCGAGGCTGAACTTTCTGATACTTCGTATAAATCAGGAATTGATGATGCCGAATGTGATCTTGAGAAGGACATTCTTCTCCTCGAAGCTATCCTAAATAGTGAGCCTTTATCACCACTTCCCAACCATGCAAATTATTTTCCTGAGGTTAGAAAAGAACTTAAGATTTGTGAAGCCAAAACCAATGAAACATCAATTGATGAACCTTCCGAGGTCGAGCTCAAGGACTTACCTCCCCACCTCGAATATGCATTTTTGGAGGGTAACAACAAGTTACCAGTCATCATTGCTAAAGATTTGAGTGTCGGGGAGAAAGCCGCTCTCATAAAGGTGTTGCAGTCCCACAAGCGAGCCATCGCTTGGAAACTCTCCGATATCAAGGGTATTAACCCGGAATTTTGTACTCACAAAATTCTAATGGAAGAGGACTACACACCAGCGGTCCAACATCAGAGACGGGTAAACCCAAAAATCCACGATGTCATAAAAAAAGAAGTTGAAAAACTTCTTAACGCTGGATTAATTTACCCTATCTCGGATAGTCCCTGGGTAAGCCCGGTACACTGTGTACCAAAGAAAGGTGGTTTTACCGTAGTTGAGAATGAGAAAAATGAGTTGATCCCAACTCGTTTGGTTACGGGATGGCGGGTATGCATTGACTACCGAAAGTTGAATGAAGCCACCCGAAAAGACCATTTTCCACTACCATTCATGGACCAAATGCTCGAGAGGCTTGCGGGAAAACGAAATACTATTGTTTTTTCTCGATGGTTTCTCGGGTTATTTTCAAATACCCATCGACCCAAATGATCAGGAAAAGAACAAAACGTTTACTTGCCCATACGGAACCTTTGCCTACCGGCCGCATGCCCTTTGGCCTCTGCAATGCACCAGGCACATTCCAGAGATGTAGATGGCAATCTTCACGCATGATCGAAAAAACGATGGAAGTGTTTATGATGACTTTTCGTTTTGGAAGTTCTTTCTCACATGCATCTGACCCATTTGGAAAGATGCTCCTAAGCGGTTGAGACCACAATTTAGCTCTAACACTGGGAGGAAAAAGCATTTCATGGTTAAGGAAGGCTTATGTTCTTGGACATAAAATCTCCAAGTGGGAATTGAGGTTGACGCGCTAAGATGACGTTATCGCAAAGCTCCCTCACCCGACTACTGTAAAAGGCATCCGTAGTTTTCTTGGGCATGCCGGGTTTTATAGAAGATTCATCCAGAATTTCTCAAAAATAGCCCGTCCCATGACCTAATTTTGCTTGAAAAAGAGCTACGTTTTATTCTCCAAAGGTGTATTGAAGCATTTAACACTCTCCAAAGAGAATCTAACCGAGGCTCAATCCTGATGCCCCAGACTGGAATGAACCATTTTGAACTTATGTGCGATCGCAAGCGATTTCGCCTTAGGTGCAGTCTATGGGGGCAACGTCATGAGAAACCACTTCAAGGCTATACATTATGCAAGTAAAACATTGAATGAGGCGGGAATCACGTTACACACGACAGAGAAAAGGCAATGTTAGCCGTGGTGTACGCATTGAAAACAATTACCGATCTTACCTTGTCATGAACAAATTGACTGTGTATAGGTCATTCGCCCTCAGTATCTCTTTGCTAAGAAAGTTCTAAGGCGAGATTGCTCCGATGGGTTCTGCTCCTTCAAGAGTTCGACTTTGATGTTTATTGTTGGACACAAAGGAGCTGAGAAACCTAGCGGCGGGTTGATCATATATCACGATTAGAGGACCTCACGAGAATAAGCTCGATCAAAGGAGTGATTAAATGGAAAAAGTTTCCTCTTGAAACTCTTAGTTCGTTGCTTTTTCTGAATGCTAGTACCCCATGGTTTGCTGACATCGCAAACTACATGCGGGAATTTCATGATCAAAGGGATGTCAACCCAGCAGAAAAGAAAATTCTTCAAGACGTGAAGCATTTATTTTTGGGAAAGACCCTTTCTGTTTATAATTGTGGATCAAGTTATTCGACGTTGTGTTTTTGGGCAAAGAAGCCATGGGGACAACCTCACGGCTTGCCACAATGGTCCCACCGGTGACTTACGGTGCTAACCTACACAGCTCAAGGAAAAGTCTTCGATTCCGGATTCTTTTGGCCCACAATCTACAAGGATGCCCATGAGTTGGTTAAACACTGCAACTCATGCCAGCGTCAAGGAAAATTTTCACAACGTGATGAGATGCCACAAAATTCCATCCAAGTTTGTGAAATCTTTGACGTCTGGGGCATTGACTTCATGGGACCATTCCCATCATCCAAAGGCAACAAATACATCCTCGTGGCGTTGTTTATTTATCAAAATGGTTGAAGCAAAAGCGCTCCCCTACCAATGAAGCCGAGTAGTTTGTAAAGTTCTTAAATTCTCTTCGCCAGATTTGGTGCCCCTCGTGCCATCATAGTGATCGCGGTACCCAATTTTTGCATTGACCAATTTGCAAAGTCATGCTTAAATAGAGTGACAAAAAAAACCCCCCCATGTCTCTCCACGCGTAGCATCCACAAACAAGTGGGGACCCAAGTTGAGGTATCCAATCGCGGTTTGAAACGGAATTTCTTTGAAAGGACCGGGGCGGAACCGTGCCTTTTGGTCAGATAAGGCTCGTTGATGCTTTCTGGGCTTTCCGCACCGCGTACAAAACACCATTGGGTGTACTATATAAGTTGGTTTACGGAAAAGCTGCCCATTGCCGGTTGAGTTAGATCAAAGGCCTACTGGGCCTTGAAATATTACAAACTTTGATCTGAAAAAACCGCTGGTGACCTTAGGAAAGTTCAACTAAATGAATTAATGAGCTCCGTGTGAAGCTATGAGAATCTTTGATCTATAAAGAAAAGACAAAGAGGATTCAGACTCCAAGATCAGAACCGCGTTTTTAAACATTCGGTGGATCGAGTCCTCCTCTTTTAACTTAGATTAAAGAATTTTTCTCGGCAGCTTAAGGACCCGTTGTCAGACCATTCACTGTAAAACCAAGTTTTTTGTACTGCACCGTCGAGATATTCAAAACTCCGGGAGTAGCTCGGGCGTCGGGGCTAGTTTTGTGCTCGCTGTGACAGAATATCGGCACGACGAGTAGTGTACGAGGTGTCTTCTTGTTCGTCTCCTTGCTCCGAATTGGGAGAGCTATATACTTATCCGGTGCTTTCTCCGCACAAACTCAGACTGTAGACGCGTCCCTTTATGCAAGAGAGACGTTCACGGAAATAATTCCTGGTACCTAGTCTCCCCCGCGCGGGTTAGATGGATAACCTGGGTCTCCACTCTCCCAGAGTGCCTTCGCCGAGCCCCTCCCCCAACTCCTTCCCCCCCCCCCCCCCCCCCCCCCCCCCCCCCCCCCCCCCCCCCCCCCCCAAACTTCAAAGTGATGGTCACATCGTAAATATAAAAGCCATACTTTGAAGGGGGGATATCGTAACACAATTTGGTGTCACAGATTCCAAACATTCTCCTAATGTCCATAAATATTAAGGGTGACGGGTCAAGATAGCGACCCTAAACAAGCGCTTCGTGGGAGGCACCCCATGCTTATCGTAGTATTATGAATAAGTGTTTTCTTGTTGTATGAAGGTTTGCTTCTTCCATTACCGTGTTTGTATTTTTGTTTCGTTATTTATGTATGTGTTGTTTAAATTGTCCAGGATTGCCCAGATTGTGAAGAACTGCTCGTGCTTGCTTTTTTATCAAGAGTTTCACATCCTCAGCTTCATTTTGGGAATCCAATATCCTAATCTTATCGACTAACGTTTTATCTTTTGGCATACCTCATAAATGGCCTTAGGATTAATGGTTAAGTAACCTTAAACATCGAGGGACGATGTTTTAATTCTAGTTTTGGGGGGGGGCGGATATCTTCGATTTGATTGTGCCTACAGCATTGTTACACGTCGACCCGTTTTTACCACCAAAAATACAAAAAATGAAAAGAATTTGAACAAATTTTCAAAACTATAATAAGTGTCGTTGTTCACAATTTGCTTTTCTTTTTTTGGGGTTAGAATTGGAATAAGAATAATTTTTGACTTGATCGCGTGTGAGCCCTAGAGGCAGCTCCTTTCTTTAGGCGGGCCGAGCTTTCACGATATTCTATAGCTTTGACTTTTAAAAATGTGAAGAAGAACGAGAAAATGTAAAACTTATATATAAGTTTCAGTGCTAAGCAAGATTCTTCTAAAAAACTTATTACGAATAACTTGTGGTTTTCTTCCCGTTAATTTCTAATCCAATCTAATCTTACGTACTAGTTTAATTACTAAGTCAATCAATGTTTAGTAAAGCTTCAAATTTGTAACTTGAGTTTTCAAAAGCGAGATTTTATAGTGATTTTAAAAGATAAATAGCAAAGAAGCATTAATGAAACGATTTTACATTGTGAATGCAAAAATGCGCATGGAATATTGAAATTTGCCAGTTGATAGCATTGCACGTTGATATTATGGCACGCAAGAGTAAAAGATGTGTGTGCTATCCCACTCTGCTAGCAACGAGTTGGGGTTCAAACTAAGACGTCTTTTACTTTGGGAGATTTGGTGTTATGTCGTGTTATCTCACTTGGAAGAAAGGTTAGGTGAGGGTTCAAACCTAGTCACCAATCCTAAGCCATTTAGGAATAAGGTGTTGATTGATTTCCACTACGCTAGATACGCGGGGTGGGTTTTCAAACTAAGAACATCGGTTCAGTTGGTTGTGATATCCTTACTCGTTAACCACGGGGTAGGTTCAAACTAAGCAACGCATTCCTAGCTTCTAAAGAACTTATGATTATGATGTTTTGCAAATGTGCAAAAGTTCTAAGTTTATATCTCGAAAATTCAAGTTACGGGAGTCTAATAAGTTGTTGCTTTGAGTCATGATTTCATTTTGAATTATGACTATGAAAAATAAGTTGACCTATGGTTTAAATTTTAAAATGGTAACACATTTCAATCGTATATCCATGTTGGGAGTGAAAATTCACAAGTCATAAGTATGAGGCTTAACATATAAATTATATCGACAATGATTTGTTTTAATTGCTTTTGGTTTGGATCTTGTGAAAATTCCTGAGGACGATGAAATTATCCGTCAGGACATCCGTAGCAATCACTCTTACGGGGCGTTTCATAATCTATGACCCGTGTTCAATAAATACAAGAAGTTCATACTTGTTTGAAAAATGAGAAAATCCAAAAAAATATTAGTTGTAGCTAGTGTAATTTCAGGATAATGGTGAAAAGGGGCTTACTTGTTTACTTCATTACATTGCGTCGAGGACACACAATACCCTTAGTATGGGGGATTTTGGTATGTGCTTAATTACACACACACCATTTTCCACTTTAACGGACTTAATTGAATTAAAAACATTACCAAAAAATACATTGTATGTGTTTGTTTGCATTTGTGTGTGCAGGAGAAACGGATATTCAAGAAAAGAACAAAAAGGAAAGCCAAAAGCAAGCAAATTCCAAGACGGAGTAGAAAAGGTGCAAAGTCAAAAATCAGACAAGCAGAAATACAACTTTTGGGGGGCCAAATCTGCCAAACCTCAAGTTGTATTGCAACAGAGAAAGACAAGGGTTAAAATGCAAAGAAGGTTTAAGAGATGTGCATTTAAGTTATATAATTAGGGCATTTTTGCCTATCTCCCCAAAAAGTCTTCTTTCCCGTCAAAGGACCCCCGGTACTACTTGTTTGGCGCCCCATACTTCTTCCCTGCAAAACCACTTCTCTCCCATTGCCAAAAATCATTTCATCCACCCTACTAAACCCCCCCAGCTTTATAAAGTCCATGTTGGCAATCCCTCTCCATTCCCAAAGCACTTCGATGGCTAAGATTGTCTCCAAAGTAGCTCAAAAGAAATCAAAGGCTGGGATTTGCTTTAGACTCTCCTCACACAACAAGCACACTTGTTTTTATCTCTACAAAGAAGCACAAGCTGCAAGTCAAGTACTTCGGCTTAATATATGAGGCTTTTGTAAGCTTTGATGGCAAATAGTTAGCTTTTAACTAATTCAGTTGTTAATGTTAGTCTTAATTCTTAAGTCATTTACAGCTTTTACTTTCAGCCTTGTAACACTTTCAAGTTTTAATGCAAATTTGAGTTTTTAAGTCAATTTACAATACCAGTGTTAAGTTTCTTAATCATATTGTTGTGTGTTCAAAAAGCTCTCACCAAAGCTTACTTATAAGCTGTTTTCATTAAAGTACAATAAAAAGTTAAGTAGTTAAGAGAAAATCACAAACATCACTCTCAAATACACCACAGCTTATGTTATGGATGATAAGCCAGTTCTGGATGGGCTTATGGACTCTCACTAGCTTGTTTTAAACAAGTAGAGCTTGTAGATTCCTTGATTGACCCAGGTGTTTTGAGCCAAGGGTTTTGTAAGTCTATCTCTTGTCTTACATTTCTTATTTTGCTGTTCTTAGTTAGTACTGTCAGTTCATTTGATACAACTGTTGTTTTAAGATTATATGCTTAGCTGATTCATGCTTATTTAAATGCTTTTTATTGATTGAATTTGCTTTATAAGTGTTTCTTCTTTGTTATTTGTAATTTTTCTGGTTTTTTTTTTTTTTTTTTTAAAAAAAAAAATTTTTTTCGTTTAAAATAAAAATGATTTTTGGACATGTTAAAAGTTGTTCTTGACAAGCAGTACTAACTATAAGTTAGATACTGCTAGTTCTATTTTAGGAAACAGTACTAACTTCCACTAGCAGTACTAACGTCTAAGTTAGTACTGGTAGTTTACTTTTTGTGAACAGCACTAACTTAACAATACCAGTAATACAACTCTAGTTAGTACTGTTAGTCTCAATGTTAGTACTGGTTGTTTCAACTTGCTTATCAAGCTTATAATTTCTGAGCTTATTTACGATTTCTTTGGCTTTTTAAGTAAGAATAAAACCATTTTCCTTTACTTTTCTTTTAGGTGTAAGCTTATTAAAGCTTATTTTCCTTTTTAAAATATTTTCAATAGTTTATCAGTTTGTAGTTTTTTAGCTTATTTGTCATTTTAGTTTATTCTAGTTGCTTATTCCTTTTACTAAGTGCTTATTAGGGATAGTTAATTATCCGTCTTTCAATTTTCCATTTATTTCTTGCTTCTTTGTGCTTTATAAGCCTAGCAGTATTAACTTAGCTAAAAGCACTAACTTTAGCCTAGCTGTACTAAACTCAAAAAGTTTAGTACTGGTAGTTAAAACTGTTAGTACTGTTGTTAGTACTGTTATGTTTACCTTGTTTAATTTAGCTTAATTGCTTTTGCATTTGCTTATTTAGAGTTAGTTTAGCTTATTTAACTTGTCTTGAGTTTATTTGAGCTTATTTGTGCCTTAGTGTAAAAGTTTTAAGTGTTTTTGCCATTCCTAGCTTTTATTCTTGTCCTAGCTTATTTTCTTTGCTTATATTTATGTGCTTTTGCTTATTTTTATCAAGCCCTTCCACAAAATCTCTGTTCTGTGCCATTTCATTTCCTTGTGAACAATCCAAAACACAAAATCATCAATCGTCTTGCGATTTTCCATCTCTAGCCTCGTTGGGACATAACGACCCGGAGTTTCTCTATACTGCTTCCGGTTTACTTGGTCTCGCGGAGTCTGATCCTTGAGTTTATTCGTATCATATATACATGAGTTTTAAGGAGTAAGTTTTCTAAGAGTCAACCTCCTTGACATAAGTTGTGTGCTTTTAAGGTTCAATTCTTGGGAGTTAGTCACTTTTGCACACGTGTGGACACTAGTGAGAACAAAAGCTGTTAGTTTATCAAGGTCCTCAGCACTCCGAGTTGTACACTTTAGGTGGGAGCTTGAGTGGACCTAGGAGGTGAGGTATGAAAAGAACCTCCCATTGTTTCATCTTCCGCATTTGTGGAAGTGAATAGGTCATGAGCAGACTCATGAGGTCTTGAAGAAGAGGCAATGTTAGGGTCCGAAAAGGGACCCTGCTCATTCACTGGAGCACTAGAAGTAGTAGTTGTTGGTCTGGGTGGTGTGGATTCATGATCATGAGAGTGATCAGGTTTAGTGATAGTCTCAGGGACAGTCTAAGGGTTAGATGGTGTAGCTTCCCCTGAACTTTCACCTGCAATAACAGCTTAAGCAGGGGGAAGCATTGTATCCAAAAGTGGCATGTGGTCCCCTTGAAAATTTAACCTCATGTTAGCAAACATTTTGCTTGTCAGTTTAAAAATATGATATTGTTTGGTAATCTTAGGTTCAATTTCCAAAATCATTTGAAGAAACCTAGGAAACATCAAAAACTTTTTAGGATTGTTGATGTTGTTAACCATCCCTTTGAAAATATAGCTTGACCAATTATACCTCCTCCCCCTCAGTCAAACAATAAGAGAATACCAATGCGTTCTAATTGATCCCAGTACCTGATTTGGTAGTTTACTAAGACATGCAAGATAGTGTGACCTAAGAAACCTCCATTGAGGTAGAATTTTTTTTATGGAAGGGTAGATTGCCTCTCAGTGGGTATCCAAGATTGTCCCATACCTTAAGTATATGTCGCTATGGGCAAAGTCCTCACACACCATCATATCTATATGAAGTTGGCTCCTAACTAATGATTCGTAGATAGTATAGGGAGTCCTAGTCAATTGTGGCAAGTATTGCTGACGGGCCTTCATTAGAAGCTCTGAGATGAGGCCGTGGACCAGAACTGTTTGACTAACGAGTCATAGATGATGGGGTCATGGGTAATAACATACCTTATGTGCGAACCCCGCAAAAAGTCAAGAAACTTGGTGATAATCGGACTGCCTTTTGGTTTCTCCTAAGAAAACCCATCGTGTTTTGTCTCATCACTGATACTTAAGATGCGGCAGTTGATTGATGATTACAAAGAATTGTGGTTGTTGTTAGTGTGGTGTATGATTGCAAGGGTAGTTAACTATGTGGTAGAGGAAATCGAGTTTTTCAAAGAGTGAGTGGAGTGAGTAAAAAGGGCTGTAAAAATTAGGGTTTGATCTAAAAAGTAATTGTAAAAATGAGAGTAAAGAGTAATTATCCTTTTAAATATGTGACCCTTTGATGAATTAAAATGCCCACCCAATTGTGCTCAACTATAACTTTGAATTAAGTAAAACTCAATTTAAGACAACCGCTCAAAGAAAGTCAACCTTAATAAAATCTAACAGACCAGTAGAATTGGTCTACCAGTAGGAACAAGTAAAGCTACTATAGGTACTATTGCAACACAGGAAAAGGACACTTAACCAACCAAATGAGTAACTTTTATCAGTTTAAGGCCCATTCTCCATTCAAATTCACATCATGAATCATTCTCTGCCAGAAGGTTAGACTAAAACACACAAAACATATACAATGAAAAGGAAAAATTTAATTACCATAATCAACTAAAACTATCAGTAGAAAAAAAATGAAAACTACCAGAAGAAAAATATGTTGAAAACTAAGTGGTAAACATAAAAGAAAACCTACTACTTAGAAAATTTTACAAAAGTAGTCCTCCCCTTGGACTCAAATCCTCCCCTTAACCATGGCATCTAGGGATTAAGCATCCCAATGTGAACCACTAGATGATTAAACCTAGGTCCATCAAAACATAACAAGCAGTACTAACTGCTTCTGTCCAAAACATGGTAGGTAACTTAGAGTCAGCAAGCATAGTTCTTGCTGCCTCTATGAGGGTTCTATTTTTTCTTTCAGCAACCCCATTTTGTTGTGGGGTTCTGGCATTACTATAATCCCTTTTAATCCCCTTTGACCCACAGAGTTCAATTAATTTAGAATTTTTAAACTCTGTCCCATTGTCACACCTGATGGTTTTAACCTTTTTAGTTAGCTGGTTTTCAATAAAAGTAATAAAGTCCTTAAGGATACCATATGTTTCATCCTTAGTCCCCAAAAAGAAAACCCAAGTAAACCTGCTAAAGTCATCTGTAACTACCAAGGAGTAGTACTTGTGATCAATGCTTCTGATGGAAGTAGGACCAAAAAGGTCCATGTGAAGTAACTGGAGAGGAGCAGAAATGGTGCTCACAGTGTGATGGACTTGTAAGAAGCATGTGTTGCTTTCCTTTGTTGCATGGCAACAAGTTGTGCTCATTGTGAGTATTTTGGAAGGTAGCCCTATGATTATCTTGCTTTTTTAGTCTTGTCATATTTTTGAACGTTTCACATGAATCCATCCTTCTATCGCCATTTGGTAGACTCATGGTATGATGCTTTTGCCAGCAAATAGTGACATCACTTTCAGGTTGGAAGTCAGACAAATTGAAATGTTGAGATTGTTCTTCTTGGAACTCCGAGAACACTGACTATCTCATGGTAGTTCGGAAGCTCATTAGAGAGACAAGGCAATCTTTATCAGTGAATAAGGACTTTGTTCTTGGTATCACAAATTGTGATATAGAGTACAAGTTAAAGGTTTGAAGGGCGCCCCTCTTCCACATAATAAACATTTCTCAATGTTCTATTTGGAAGTCCTTATTGTGCGTTTCTAGTGATTTTGCCATCTCCACCTCAAAGTCACAGTACCTCATACAATTCTTCACAAAGTCATCCTAAATTTTCCTTATTGCCTCGCCATGCTTTCTGGAAAAACCCCTATCTAAAATTCATAACTCTCTTATTCTTATGAGGATGTTCCTACAAATATACAAGAACTACACACATTGTTTATATATAGGAGACCCAAGTCATTACTGACTTGGGCCTGCCTGTGTGGTTCATTTAAGAGCTAAATTCCATGTAGATTGATGAGATTTCACCATTGTTCTTGAGCCCTATTGCAATATTTGGCCTTTGTATTCTCCAGAGAACAACCTGCTGAGGGCTTAACAAGCAGTTCCCATCTTCCTATCCATATAATTTGGTTATAATGCCTAGGCCTATTAAGTGTTGAAAAATAAATTGGCCTTGTTGGTATCTAGTAATAGGTCGGGAGCAACATGATTTTTTCCAACCCGAATTTAAATGGATGTTTTCTACAGCAGGAACAGATGGTTGGTTCTATTTCCTAATCAGCAGAACAAGAATGTTGGGGCTATTCCTCTACCTGCAGGAACAGATGGCTGCTTTTGTACTAATGAAGGGATATATATGACAACATTATTCCACATAGGTTTATTTTGCATTTCAACTGTTTCTAATTAAAAAATCACATTTTTTATCATGAAAATTTAACTTACCACAAACAAAACATGTCTTAAAATCAAAAGACTTTCTTTTACAAAGACTCCTACTGTTTATTCCACTCTTATTACATAAATTCCTAGGAGGTTTTACATTCTCCTTAAAAGAAAAACTAGAATCATCATTGGTGGAACTTGGTTGTTGGTCAGCAGTCTCTGACACTGTCTTGAAATCAACTGAACTAGGGGCAGAGGCTAAGGGTTCATTGGTCTTGGAGCTTGAGGACTTGACACTTGAAACACAGGATGCAAAGCCAGTGGTCTCTGAGTCTGAGGACTTGTCACTGTTATCACAAGAGACAAAGTCATTAGATACAGAGTTAGTTTCAAAATAATTATTGGACTTTGAACCATAGGTAACCTGTGTATCATCAAGGTCAGGATTGTTGGAAGGAGGCATGAATGTTCCTGTTATAGGAGGAGGAACAACATGCATTCCAACAGCTTTGACAAACCTGTCATAGAGAGGTTTCTCTGCAACATCCTCAGGTGTGGTGTCAAAGATGCTAGGGGCAGAGGGATCAAACACCTCATCTGATCCAAAAGTTTCTCCAAATCCTAAACCAAATTTTGATCTTGAGGACATGGAGCTATGGATCAGTTTGTCCAGGTTTTTGGAAGAGTCCTTCCATTTGTCAAACCTTGCCTTAGACTCCTCAAGTTTAACCTTATCATTCAGTTTTTCAAGTTTAGCCTGTTCATTCAGTTTCTCAGTATATTTTAACATGTTTGTTGTGTTTTCTAAATTAGCAGTTAATATTCTAATTCTTTCTTCTAATGCTAGCTGATTACTTTGGTACCATCCCTTCTGTTGTTCTAAAGTTTGTAATGTACTTTTATATGCTTGAACCTGGATATAACACTCTTTGTATTGAACTTCTACATTGTCAAATTCCTTTTTAAGTTCTGCATATAGATGTTCACAACCAAAAGGACAAGTATGTACCTGAGAAGAGATACCCATAAGGGCAAATTCAGCAGCAGCATTAGAAACATCATCAGCAACATCCTCAGTAGCACTACCAGCATCATCCTTTTTGAGCAGCACCATTTTCCACATCTTTACCTTCATGATCTGACCAGTTTAACATTGAATCAACAGACAACAAGGCCTTTGGTTCTTCTGTCTTATCCAGCTCCTTAAGTTTGAATGAAGAGTACCTTGCTTTAGAATCCAACTGTTTTCCTGTACATTCCCTAGCAAAGTGACCCAACTCTGAGCATTTATAACATTTGACCTTCTTCTTGTCAAACCTTGCAGCATCCTTGTTATTAAACTTCATCTTTCTCCCAGCTTTCTTTTCAAATCTGTTAATCCTAACAGAGAGCATTGCCATTTGCCATTTGATGTCTAATTCCTCCAAATCCAATTTCCCAATTTGATCAAAATCTTCATAAGTGATCTGCTGTTGTGGATCACTTTCAGCAACAAAGGAATGGAGAACATTTTCCATCACATTGCTAGAAGCAGTAGGACTTGATGAAGCAGAAGTAAAAGTGGTTGAATGGGATTGATCAGGATATGACATCTTTGAATTAGTGCTAGCAGCACTAATAAAGGCTGAATGGGTAGGAGCAGAAGTACCTCTTGAATCATAACTTGAGCCACCCTTCACATCAATTTCAAGAGTCCTAAGCTTGTTGTATAGATCATCAAAGCTTAGATAATCAAGACCACCCTTTGTTTTAAGAGTGATGGCCACCTGTGACCAAGAAGGTGGAAGTGCTCTGAGAAACTTCATGTTACAATCTTCATTGTCTGGCTTAGCTTGCATCTGATTGAGTTGACTCAATATCTTCTGAAACCTGTCATATCCCTTATGCAAACCCTCTGATTCAGATACCCTAAATTCTGAAAACTCCTGCTTTAGCATTGATTTCCTCATTTTCTTAGACTCATCATTACCTCCAAATCTGGCTTTGACAGCCAACCAAATATCCCTTGCATCATCTAGATGATGAAAATCAGCCATATGATCCTCAGGAAAAGACTAAAGCAATATAGTTCTTGCTTTTGTCTCTCTTTGAACAACAATGTGTTCTTCAACAAAAACAGGTGGAAGAATCATAATATTTCCTTTTGGATCTCTTCCTGTCTTTTTCCTGCTGTTTCCATACTCCCCCAAGATTGCATACATGTGGTGGTAGTACACGAATATAACATAATGGGGGTGCCAAGATGAGTGAGTATAAAACTTAAACCATCTACTGTAAATGATGATACATGAACACCATGAAATTTGATCCACATGTGAACAAAATTAAGTTCCTCTTTTGACAACTTTGAACTTGAAGTCCACTTCCTCAAGATAAATAGAGCATTTCGAATCAGCCATGGACCATGTTCCAAAACCCCTTCCAAACCCGTTGCACAGGAGATATGAATGAATAAGAAACCATTTTATCCCCATAACTCTTTGAACATCATATTTCTTCCAAATATTCAAAATATAACTCTCCACAACTAGAAATGCCACTTTCTTCTCAAAAGAATACTCGTATAGAGTATTTTCAAACCTTGCATGCACTTATAAAACTGAGGACATGAGAATTAAAACATCAACCAATTCAGTTTGTTCCGTTTCAAGAGTACGAAAATTCACATTTCTTTAACTAGACTCCTTATGAAGAAAGCTAGCAAAAGTAGGAGGACTATGCATACCATCATGTTGCCGATCAACTCCATGTGTTTGTGGATCATCAACAATGGGTTTCTTCGTACCACCACTTGATTCATAGGTCGTGGACATATTACCAGCTCCCAAATCATTTTTCACACCAGCTAGCAGCCTCCTCAACATTATATTAGCATTAATTGTCACAAGAGGCGAATACGTGGTCTTGTTTAGAATTGATTTCAAAGGACGACCACCAAGGTTTTCACTAGCTCCCTTTCCCCCTTTCGTAGCAAAACTAAAATCAACACAATAAGATAAACACAACCTAGTAACCTAGCAACAACAAGATTCAACAATAGGCACATAAACAATCATAAACATAATTCAAAAACCTTACAAACGAACATAACTCTAACAAACTGTAACCCTAATTCGTTCAGTTACAATCAAACCAACAAGGGATTAATCTTACCACAACAAAAAAAGACTAGAATCAAGAGAGCAGTCGTGTTATGATTTAAGAAAACGATTCTCTAAGTCAATTTTAGAACAATCGTCTTTTAAAAACCCTAAAAACAAATACCAAAAACCTAAAAACTTTGAAAAACCAATCGAATCAGGGACAAGTGATGAGAAAAGATGAATGTTAAAGCACCTTTAATCACAAATTGAAAGCAAGAACAAAGGCAAAATAGGTTAAGGGAAAGATGGAGTGTTACGCCATTAGTAGGCCGTTTGGGTCGTGGAAAACGAACCAAGAAAGCACCAAAGTGGCAAGAATCCTTTGTGATGGGCTAGGATTTGTCTGCCATATTTATCTTATTTGTTTACGAATGTCTTTGTGTCGTATTAGAAAAGTGTGTCATGTTTGACTATTTGTTTAGGAATGTCTTTGTATTCAACTTGGCTTACAAGTTAAGGATTGACTATTTATACTGCATTATTTATCAATGAAAGTTATGTTTTGTCACATAAATATCTAAGCTTCTCTTTTCTTTTTTACGGAGCTCGCACACACTATAGTGGTGCTACCTTGATACGAGTTAAGTCGTATTAATTGGTGCTTTCATTGATCGAATCTAAGGTTAAAAAAAGTTACTGTTCATCATGGTACTGTTCATCAGGGGTACTGTTCATTAGTACTATTCATCAGGAAAAAATAATTTTTTTATTGTTCTTTCATTAATTCTCATGGATGAAAACACAGTTCGTGGGTGGCTTAAGGACCACAAGAACGATTTGGAGACACTGGTGCATCAACAAGCCGTAGCTTCTCAGTCTCAGTACAAGGCGTTACGATCTGAGTTACGAGAAATGTTACGATCTGAGTTACAAGAAATGTTATGATTTGAGTTACAAACAGCTTGTGGACTGCATCAAACTCGACATGGGGGCGGGGGAGATCAAGGACTGTTGTTACCATGATCGATGCGGTTGCATGTTCCCAAGTTTTCAAGAATCGATCTAGAGAGCTGGATCTTTGCCATCAATGAATATTTTTCGTTGCTTAATACACCCGCTGACCAACTTTTACGGATTGTAGGGTTTAACTTAGAGGGTGCAGCTGCATAGTGGTTTTGGTGGATGTCGCAGAATGCGTTAATTACTACTTGGGACAGGTTTGAGGAAAGCATCAAAAATAGCTTTGGGCCATCCAAATATGAAGACCCGCAAGGGGCGTTGTTGAAACTGTTGCAGCTTGGTATAGTGGAAGAGTATCAATGGGAGTTTGAAAAGTTAATGAACCGGGTTACACATATACCAAAAACTTTGCTTATCTCTTTCTATGTCTCAGGCCTGAAACTTCATATACAGAGGGAATTGTTGGTGTCAAGACAAGCGTTGCTTAGGGACGCGTTTGTACTGGCTCGAATTACCGAGGCACGTTTAGAGGACCAAACAGCTCTGACAACAGGTACCATAACTAAACTCGCGACTAGTATGGGAACTCAAAAACCTGCCGTGCCACGTTTAAGAGGACCTTTGACGCCGATTAGTACGGCTAAATCTTCACTGTTTCTAAAGCCTACGGGGACTTCTAAGCCACTTGCCATTAAGTGGATCTCTTTGGCTAAGCGACAAGAACGAATCAATAAAGGGTTATGTTTTAATTGTGATAATCAGTGGACACGCGAGCACAAGTGTCTGGGTAAATTTTTGTTGCTAATGACCAAAGAGGAAGATGACATGGGAGTCGCGACTAGGGATGGAAGAGAAGATGCGGTCGAAAGTAGAGACATCTCGATCCTTAATTCACTCATTGGTCACGGGAGTCCGCGTTCTCTACAACTTTGGGGGAAAATTAGTAAGGGCGATGTTCATGTTCTCATTGATAATGGTAGTACTCATAATTTTATTCGTCCCGATGTGGTTGAGAAAATATGTTTACCAATCAAATCGACAAAAGCCTTCAAGGTCTATATTGGTAGTGGGGAGTCTTTGTTGTGTGAAAGTGTGTGTTCAAGCGTGACTCTTCATATGCAAGGGGTGGTAATGGAGGTTGATTTATATGTATTGCCCATGCAAGGGCCAGACGTGGTGTTAGGAATTCAATGGCTCCAAAACATAGGCAAGGTTACACATGATTATGCACATCAAACCATAGAGTTTACTCTTCTGGATACTACCTATTCGTTAAAAGGTGATGATTCACTCCGCATGAAGAAAATAAGTCTTCACCAGATGCAGGCGATGTTGGAGCATAACAATGTCTATGGGGTTTATGAGGTTTATCACCTCTCCATCGAGACAGAAGTTGAGGAGATGCAACCTAAAACCGCGGGTCCACGCTTGGTTGAGCTCTAGCAACTTCTTCTCTGATTTGATTCATTATTCCAGGTACCCACTACTTTACCTCCTCATCATTCAATTGACCACCGTACATATTTATTACCAAAAACTAAGCCGGTGAATGTACGACCTTATCGTTATCCGCACTATCAAAAAGAAGAGATGGAGAAATTGGTTAACGAAATGCTAAGCCAAGGTATTATTTATTTTAGTCAAAGTCCTTTTTCCTCTCCTATTTTATTAGTCAAAAAGAAAGACGAAAGTTATCGTTTTTTATGGATTACCAGGCTTTGAATGCGGTTATGGTTAAGGATAAATTTCCTATTCCAACGGCCGATGAGATGTTTGATGAACTTGGGGGTGCAATTATTTTTACCAAGTTAGACTTACGAGCAGGTTATCATCAAATACGGATTCACGAAAGGGATGTTTATAAAATGGCGTTTCACACACATGATGGTCATTATGAATTTTTAGTCATGCCTTTCGGGTTGACAAACGCACCATCTACTTTTCAGGCGACCATGAACTGTTTATTTGCACCATATTTGTGCAAGTTTATGATTTTTTTTGTTGACATTTTGGTTTACAGCACTACTCTGGCCACGCATTTGGAACACTTGGAATGTGTCTTTAATTGTTTGCAGGAACACCAATTTTATGTGAAAAAGACAGTGTGTGTTTGGGGCCAAGACGCTTGAGTATTTGGGTCACATGATATTGGGACGCGGGGTTGAGATGGATCCCAAGAAGGTAATAGCGGTGCTTGATTAGCCAAAGCCAATGACGCAACATCAAGTGCGAGGATTTTTGGGGCTCACAGGATATTATAGGAGTTTTATAAAAGGGTATGCAACTATGGCCACACCTCTCACGGAATTATTATGAAAGGATGGTTTTAGGTGGGGTGGTCAGGAGGCGACAACTTTTCAGGAACTTAAGCAACAATTATCTACAGCACCCATTTTAAGTCTGCCAGATTTTACGCAAGAATTCGTTGTGGAGGCTGACACATATGACTATAATATAGGGGCGGTATTGATACAACATAATCGTCCTATTAGTTATTTTAGTCAGAAGTTGGGTCGTAGAATGCGCGCGGCAGCCACGTGCCAAAAGGAATTGTTTGCTATTATGGACGCTGTCTATAAATGGCGTTAATATTTAGTGGGAAGACGGTTTAAAATACGAACCAACCATAAGAGTATTAAGGAGCTCATGTAGCAGGTAATTCAAACTCCGATTCAACAAAAGTATGTACGAAAACTAATGGGCTTTGATTTTGTAGTTGAGTACAAACCGGGGGTAGCGAATCAAATCGCAGATGCTTTATCACGCATGTATGAGGACGGGGAGCTGGTTAAGGCTGAATTCATGGCTATTAGTCAACCCATAGTGGGGTTACTTGGAAATTTGAAGAGTGAGAATGAAACATTAGAGGAATTACAGGCTTTGCACCAACAATTAGATACAGGGAGCGGGCCAAATGGGTTTCGGCGAGAACAAGGGTTGTTTATTTTTCGCAACCGCTATTATGTGGGTACGGAATCCAAATTAAAAGCCTTGCTATTACGCGATTTCCATGATACACCAAGCGCATGTCATGGGGGCGTGAGGAAAATGTTAGTCGGGCTTTCTGCGTAGTTTTACTGGCGCGGAATGCGCAAATCCTTAGAGGACTATATTCAAAAGTGTATGATTTGGAAACAAACTAAATATTCTACACAGGCGGTGGGCAGTTATCTTCAACCTTTACCCACGCTAGAAGGAGTATGGGAGGATGTATCCATGGATTTCATCATAGGGTTTCCACTTTCTAAAGGATTCACCGCGATTTTGGTAGTGGTGGACCGTTTTTCTAAGAATGCCTATTTTGGAGTGTTGCCTACAAATTTTAATGGACATAAGGTATCCGAGTTGTTTATGGAAATCGTGGTTAAACACCACGGGATACCCAAAACTATTGTTTCTGACCGGGATTCGATTTTTGTTAGTAAGTTTTGGAAGGAGCTGTTTTGGCTTAGTGGGAAACAACTTAACCATAGCACGGCCTATGATCCACAATCAGATGGACAAACCGAGGCAGTTAATCGGGGCTTGGAACAATATTTGAGAGCTATGGTGTTGGATCGTCCTTAACAATGGGTGCGTAAATGGGTGCTTCTGCTACCTTGGGCCGAGTACTGCTATAACCAGTTACCATAGTAGCATTAAAATGTCACCCTATCAAGCATTGTATGATAGATTACATTTGTCTTTAATTCCATATCCACCTGGAGCTAGTAAAATTGCAGCGGTGGATGAGCTTTTGATGGAACGAAACGAGGTAACACGACAGCTCAAGCAAAATTTGTTGGCTGCCAAATTGTGAATAGAGGAGAAGGCAAATCGTAAGCGTAGGGATGTTAAGTTTAAGGTGGGAGATAAAGTGTTCGTTAAGTTACAACCTTACCGACAAATAACTCTTGCTAAACGCTTATCTAATAAACTTGCCAAAAGATTTTACGGGCCTTATGAGATTGTGGAGAGGATCGGAAAAGTAGCTTATCCTCTTCCTCTACCTGTAACAAGCAAGATTCATCCAGTATTTCATGTTTCTATTCTCAAGCTTTTTACAGGAACTAGTAGCGAAATGGTAACGGAATTGCCAGATGAATTCAAGGAAGGGCAACCGATGGAACAACAGCCTGTAGGGGTTTGTAATTCACGAATGGTGTTGCAGAATGGGAAGTACGAGCGACAAGTATTGTTCAGTGGGCAGGTCGGTCTCTTGAAGAAGCAACATGGGAATGGTTGACCAATTTCCAATCTGCCTATCCTACTTGTAACCTTGAGGACAAGGTGGTTTCCAAAGATGGAGGAAATGTTACGCCATTAGTGGGCCGTTTGGGTCGTGGCAAACGGACCAAGAAAGCACCAAAGTGGCAAGAATCCTTTGTGATGGGCTAGGATTTGTCTGCCATATTTATCTTATTGTTTAGGAATGTCTTTGTGTCGTATTAGGAAAGTGTGTCATGTTTGACTATTTCTTTAGGAATGTCTTCGTATTCAACTTGTCTTACAAGTTAGGGATTGACTATTTATACCGCATTATTTATCAATGAAAGTTATGTTTTGTCAAATAAATCTCTAAGCTTCTCTCTTCTTTCTTACGGAGCTCGCACACGCTATAGTTGTGCTACCTTAATACGAGTCAAGTCGTATCATGGAGATCATAATTTAAGGGTTTTTTATGGACCCTGGCAATAGGGGACTAGAGAGAGTTTTCCATTTAAAACCCTAGGACTGAGCAACATTAGAAGAGTAGAGTTACAAGCCTTCAGACTACTAATATTTAGAAACCCCAACTTTAGAGGATGATAAAACTTTATCTTTGTAACTTGTAAGGTTAAGTTATTATGGGTAGATCTTTTTTTAGGATTGTCAACAACTGGTATTTCAGATAGAATGCTGATCAAATTTTTGTAAATAGAGAAACATATGTACCAACCGTATATCTGCAAAATATGATTATCAAGATCTATGGGTCCAAAAGCTATCTCAATATTACTCCCTGTTAGTCAACGGGAGTTTATGTTAGCTAACTTCTTTGTTTCAGTAGCTAGCTAGTTCAATGATCCTGCCAACGTTGTTTTAAGCCTCAGTGAACTTATCACTTATGGTTCGCTCTGAGTATGCTTACCCTATTAGATCACACGACTAGAAAAGGAAGCGCAGTTGAGATATTTCTTTGGTTCAACATGTATAACATACCACAAAGGCACAAACACCTGTTAATTGTTTATGCCAAGAATAAAACAAGATCTTGACAGTAATAAAAATTAACGCTAGAGTACTATAGATCAATTTCTCTATGCCGGGGTATTTATAAACCCGCTACAAAACACGACAAGATAGTGACTGTAATACAAATAGGATTTAGTTTTGGTACTGCCCTTATGCTCATTCATGATCGAGGAGATGATCACCAACAACTTTGAATGGATAAATTGGACGCTTCACACATCAGGTTGATGCCTGCAAGAAGTTTATCGCTTGACTCAATCATCAACATGTAAATAAATCTAGTGGATTTACAAGAAGAGTGCATAGATTACTGTAAGTTGTATAGAGAATGTTTGGATACATGATAAATAACTTCATTGCAGGTGTTAATTGTATTATAAGTACTTCAGATTTTATGTGCAACCACTCACAACTGGTTATACATATAAGGTAAATAAGCTAAATTAAGAGTTACATATAGTACATGAGGAGGTGGTTTCTTCTCTCTGCATACCTAAATGAAATCGCATATTGTCCATCCGGAACCAACCGGTAGAATGTCACTGAAATCGAAGGACAATAAATTATGGTTATAGTAAAAGTAAAGAAAAAATAACTGCACATGAAGGCATGAAAAAGTTGTTGAATATATGCGACCTCAAGTTGAATTAGAAATACCTGTATCGCCTGCTTTCAGATTATTTGAAATCATATACTGTTTGAGGCCTTCTATAATGTGCAATTCCTTGTCAGCACGACTGATGGTTACATTCCAACAATTATAATCCCAATCAAAAATACAGAACTTGTACTTTGCATAACTTTGAATAGCTTTTGGAAGATAAGCCTGTTCAAAATTTGTTCATTCTCAATAAAAATCTTTTCTTAAAAATCCATTATAGTAAAATAAAAAGAATATTGATCAGTGTTCACACCTCCGCATGTATCATAGGATTCGTATATAATCAAACCCTATATCTTGATCAGCATAGGTTAAGACTCTTTCAAATAAAACAACCAAAGCTATTTTCGGGCTAATTATGGTTAAGATCAACGTATATGCTAGAAATCAGTATGTAACATATCAATAAGACACAGGATAGAAATAAAAAGGATACTCCGGAGAGATTGATGTCGGCCAGTAGTGAGGTTCTGTCTGTATTCCATCAGCAGGATCCATCAGAAGGATCCATCAGATTGTAGAAATTTCGTACCTAAATAGTTAGAAAATTATAAAATTAATTTTATCTTTTAGTAGTACTAGAATAGAAGTTTTTATACATAAATTGAATCTTACCAGAAAAGAGTTAATCTTTGAACACTCGATACACATCACCTGAGTACCACGTTCAATCTTGATCCACTCATTAAATGACACAAGACAACTAGCATGGACTGGCTGCAAAAAGAAAATCACGAAATTTCGGCGCTAATGCTTCATAAATTCGTTAAAAAAAATTCAGTAGATTTTACTCACCTTCTCACAAAATTCGCAGTTTGTCCACTGTTCTTAACTTATATGAAATGTGTGGCAGAATTTTCCATTTTTGTATATAGAACTACACGGATTTAAGATACAAACCAGTTAAAAAAGACTTGAATTAGAGAAACTTATTGATGAGTATATATATTTTGAAAGGTTGCGCCTATCAATCCACAAGGTTTTAAGCACAAAACTAAAAATTAGATAGACAGATCATATATACTTTCTAATTTTGCTTTAGTCTTGATTTCGAGTGTCATTAAAACAGCTTAGAACTCAAGATCTATTTTTAAACTAAATCAAACTGTAATCCCCCCAAAAAAATCGACTATAAAAAATCAAAAAATATAACTCATATAGATCCGCGCAGATTGTTAAAAAAAACGATATGTGCATAGAATTTGCGGGTACACCAATCTACAAGCCTTTAGCATGACATAAACTTAACTCAAAACAAGTTAAAACCAATGACAAAATATGCATCTTACTAGCAGCTATACCATAGTTGCGCGAATTTTCCATTTTTCAGATCCCATCCATTCTTTAGCGGTTTAGATGAAAATTTCCAAGCAACTGAGGCATAAATGTTTAGGCGCCATTAAAATGAAGGTGTGGACTGAAATGAAAAAAAAAGAACCCTAGAAATTGGTAATACTTAGTGATAAGGATTGAATAGTAGTAGAATCTTTTTATTTAAGTAAACTTTTAAAGTTAAAATTTTGGAATGTGTTTTATAACACATAAATATTCCACATCAGCTTTATATATAGCCGACTATTAGACATGGCATTAAGCTATGTCGGATTAGAGTTTTGTTTGTGTATAATAAGACTTGTTTATTTTATATTCATGGAATTAAGATAAATATAAACGGAAACTTGAACTTTATTCAATTAAAAATCATATTTATTTAAGGTAATTTGTATGTTTATTTATTATGCATTAATTAAATAACTACTTTAAATACGTAAAGAATATGTTATTTAAAGTAGTTTGTATGTTTATTTATAGTGAATTAATTACATAACCATTGTCTTAACCATCCTTTATGATATTACTCCAACACGAAGATTATTCAATATATTAAATGATCGATATATTGTTAAATTTTCTTTATACAACTACTAAAGTAATTTATTAGCCTGTCAAATACGTACAAAATGACAAATATATTTATTATTATTATTATTATTATTATTATTATTAATATTTTTTTTAAATAATTAAATTTTAATATTATTAATATTATTATTATTATTATAACACCTCTTTTATTAAAAAATCATGATTTTTCTAAAAAAATTAGTGGGAAGATAAGATACTAATAGAATTTACAAGAAATAATTACTATTATTATTTTTATTTTTATTTATTATTATTATTATTATTATTATTATTGTTGTTGTTGTTGTTATTTTATTATTATTATTATTATAAATTACTTTAGAAACTCAAGAGATTTATAAAAAATTAGTGGGAAACCGATAAATACTATCTGGCGCCACTCCTTTATTAACTACGGCAAAACCAATTCTATTAAAGATAGAGAAATGATTTATATGCCTAAACTATATGCCTAAAGATATTATTATTATTATCATTATTTATATGCTAAACAAATTCTATTATTATTATTATTATTAATATTATTATTATTATTATTATAAAACGCTTTATTAAGAAATTCAAGAAATTTACAACAGATTAGAAAGGAGCCAAAATACTATATGAGCCTCTACTACTTCTTTATAATAATAATAATAATAATAATAATAATAATTTTATTATTAATAATAATTCTTTACATAGAGTTAGATGGGAGTCTAGACACAACATGTGCTCCCACTTCTTTCTGAATACAAAAACTCACTCTATGAAAGATAAATGCACCACTCTTAGAATTATTAGAGTGGCTAATAGAAATAGACCTAATACGTGAAAGTGTGTCCAAAACCTGCTTATCGAATTCCCCAAACGTAGAAAAGGCATACGTCATTTGGTATCGAATTCCACTTATTATTATTATTATTATTATTATTATTATTATTATTATTATTATTATTATTATTATTATTATGTCGATCAAAAGTTTTTCCGACGTTGTTATATGTCATTTTGGCGTTTGTATCTTTAGCGCATTGTTAGTTTTTTTTAATGTATATATATGTCGATTAGTTCAACTTAGTTCTTCACTGGTAGACATAATTTCCTCCCATTTGCGTGTGTTTCTTAATTTTTTGCCAACTTCCACGCGGAGATTAAGTAAACTCAAAGTGAATGCCATGTAATCAAGTGCATCCTTAACTTAACCACGTAACTAAGTACATCCTTAAACAACTTATGATCTTGTAATTGTCTAGTTGTTTTAAGGTATATCATGGCTTTTGTGTACAAGGGTCTTGTTTGATACAGTAAAAGGTTTCATTGCTTCCACTTGTATGATTCTTCTTAATCACAACAACTTCCATAAAACCCTTGACGAAGCATATAATCGGATGAACATATATACTTGCAAGATTAGATTTAATTACCATGCCAAACATTGTTGTTCCAAATTCAAGATTAACCTCTCACCAATATGTTGCAATGGTTGTCGATCGGTGTGAACAAAGAGATGTACTCCTTCCGTCCTAAAATTGTTACAAAAATGACACAAATTAAAAAAAGGTGTAATCATTACACTGTGAAACCAGCATAAATTTATGGTTATCTTCCAAGGGTTTTTTCTGTTGGTAGAAGTTAAGTTTGAAGTCAACAATTGGTTTGAGACATGGAAAAATGTAAAGATGGACAATAATAGTAGGACGGATCGAGTATTTAAATATCAAAGCTTATATGGAACTAGAATACGACATTAATTTTAAAACCTTCATAAGTCAAGACACATATATGGACTCATCGATGATACCAAACGTTTATCCCTACAGATACGCTATCTAGCAACTGGATCAAGACACAGATATGTAATCTTTAGTTATGGTTAATTCCTTCACCTCAACAGGTTCAGGATATTCATTCAACTAGCGTTCTCATAGATGAGGCTACCAGAAAAAAGTAAAGCAAAAGTTGGGTTTATATGATGTATCAAAGAGCAAATTAACATTCATAATATCTCAAGATACAAAAAACACAACATAATAAGGCAGATAAAAGTTTGGATTGTGTTGAATACTAAAATAACAATTTCAATAAACTCCAGCTGTAAATAAAACCATATCAAGATGCCAATACAGGAGAACATAATGCAGCAGCTACCCGGCAACATTATACACCCATCCATGGACAGAAGATTAAGCTATTTTGTGGATTGATTTCTGTCTCGAACATCAGTTAGACACCTGCAAGATGTTCAGCACATGAATTAGCCATCAGCGTATGAATGAAAAGTAACCCATATATTAAGATACGAGTCTGGAAAATTCTGAATTCTTAAGACTGGTAATCTAATGATAAAATTAAGATCAGTTTGTT